>JAAGKR010007456.1:0-35000 GCA_011419295.1 Clarias macrocephalus | reverse complement strand
ACACGCTGTTGTCTTGCAGCTCATCAGCGCTCTCGGGGTAACGACATCACATTAAACAGTTTGTCCTCATTTAATGGCTTTTAGTTTTATTTCATACAAACAGCCTAACAGTTCATAGCTGTTTAATAAAACTCTACTAGTTAGTGCTTAATGCTAGTTCAGCACGGGTTAATGTTTATTGCTGTTTAGCTGTTAATCGCTTAATGCTAGTTCAAAGCTGTTTGCTAGCTCCAGTTAGTTAATCTGTCTGCTTAATACTAGTTTTACAGTGGCTAGCTCTTTAATGTGATGCTGATTAGCTGTTAATCAATTCAATGCTAATTCACGTTTAGCTACTATAACGCTATTTAGCTGCTATCTGTTTAATGCAAGTTCCTGGCTGTTTGCTATAGCACTATTTAGTGTCATTTATGATTAATGCTAGTTCATTAAACCTAGTTATTAAGTGTGATGCTGGTAAGCTATTTGATGCTAGTCCATAGATGGTAACTATAATGCTAGTTATCTGTTAATCTAGCTAAAGTTAGTTAATAGCACTTTAATATAATGCTAATTAGCTGTTAATGTATTTAATGCTAGTTCATGGCTGGTTACTATAATACTTGTTGGTGCTTAATGTGCTTGGTTCTTGTTTACTGTGACACTAGTTAGTGGATTTGTGTTCCTAATGCTACTTCCATAGATGTTAGCTCTTTAATTTAATGCTAGTTAGCTGTCAATCTGTTTAATGCTACTTAATGCTAGGTTTATTTGCATAATTCTAGTGGCTCAAAATGTTGAATGCAAGTTTGTAATTATTTCTATAATTCTAGTTAGTGCTTAATGTGCTAAATACTAGGTTGACGCTGGTTACTAAAATGCTAGTGGGTTAATCTATTTAATTCTACTTAGATGTTTGCTAATACACTGTAACACTAGTTAGCTGTTAATATGTTTAATGCTAGTTCAGGGCTGGTTACTATGATGATAGTGGGACAATGTTTAACGCTAGCTCATGGCTGTTCAGCTGCTAATGGTTTAATGCTAGTTCAAAGCTGTTTGCTATCTCTAGTTACTTAATCTACCTGTTTAATAATAGCTCTACAGTAAAAAGCTATTAAGTGTAATGCTGGTTATTTAATCTGTTTAATGCTACTTCATGGCTGGTTACTACTGGAAAATACTAGTTAGCTGTTAATCTGTTTAATGCTAATCCAATGCTTGTTCATGCTAATGCTTGTTACTAGTGATAGTTTAGCTGTTTACTATATTTAGTCAGTTAGTGATGCTATTCCACAGTGGTTTAATTCTAGTGAGTGTTTTGATATATTTTGTATAACTGTCATGAGCATATTTCTCCTCAAACACTCCGTGTGAATGAGCTGTTGCTATAGCAACCAGTGGTTTTCACCACTGCACTACTGTCAGCGCTGCTGTTACAGGAAATGAATCAACACTTCTTCACTGAGTGTTAATTATCACAATAAAAAAAATCGTGCTGTTGAATGTGTCAGTATGGAACAAAACAAAGCTCTACATGTGTGAAGTGTACACACACACACACACACACACACACACACACACACACACACACACAGGAGAGATGAAATGGTAAATTCAGTTTGTCTGAGGATAATTGCTGCTAGTGTACACGAGAGGAAAGATTAAAATGCAAGATTAATGTTCTCCTTCTTGCTGGTGACACACACACACACACACACACAGCTCCAGGACATGGCAGCTCTGTGCTCTGAGTTATAGTCGGATAGAGGACACATGACAATATGATGGGAGTAGAATGGAGGAGTGGAGCGATAGTTACAGAGCGTGAACAGGGTTTTAATGTCAGTGTGAGAGGATGATGTGTGTGTGTGTGTGTGTGTGTGTGTGTGTGTGTGTGTGTGTGTGTGTGAGTGTGTGTGTGTGTGTGTGTGTGTGTGTGTGTGTGTGTGTGTGTGTGTGTGAGTGAGTGAGTGAGTGAATGGCTCTAAACACACAAAGACATGAACAATCCATGTGTTAAAACCCTGGCGTGCGCTCGCACTTTCTCTCCTGATCAAAATTCCAGCCTCGACCTGAAAGAACGATAATAAAAACCCTACCAGGACATCGAAGGCTCAGAGAAATACAGGCTGGAATGTGTGTGTGCTTGTGTGCTTGTGTGCGTGTGTGTGTGCTTGTGTGCGTGTGTGTGTGTGTGTGTGTGTGTGTGTGTGTGCGTGTGTGTGATCGCATAAATACAACTGTGTGTGTAAAGAAGATGTATAGTCCTGTCAGGCAGGTATACAGAAATGTAATCTCACACACACACGTATGCACAGAGCAGGTTGGATGAAGAGCTGAGAATGCTGTAAACCCAAACAGATGTTTACACACACACACACACACACACACACACACACACACACACACACACACACACACACACACACACACTTCCATCTTAAAAGCAATTATGAAAGCAGTTTGCATTTCCCAGCAGCTCTGATGAAGTAGAGTGAGATACGGGGTGAGTGTGAGCCGTACAGGCTTTTCAGGGACACCAAGAAAAGAGGTAGATCGATCCAAGAAAGAGGAGAATAGACAGAGAGAGAGAGTAACAGAGACAGACGATCCCTATACCTCCATCTTCTCTTGTGTTTTGTTACTAAAACGAAATCATACTGTAATTCCATTACTGTGTCACATGGATGTAGCCACAAAAACAGGCACGTTTCAGAAAATAAACACACACACACACACACACACACACCGTGTGGCCCAGTGGCCTAATGGATAAGGCATCAGCCTCCGGAGCTGGGGATTGTGGGTTCAAGTCCCACCTGGGTCGCTGTTTAAGTGTTTACAGTCATGTTCAAGCAGCAGTGTTGGTTTAAAGCAGTAAATTCAGCAAGGATTCAAAGGTTATTCCTTCCCTCTCTTCTCATCCCTCTGAGAAAGAAAATAAGGGCCAAACAAGACCTTACTGCTCACTGAAGTGTGCTTTTAAAGGTACCATAATTTAACTATTTCTCTAACACAGGTCCCAGAGTTCCCCTTTAACCCGTGTGTATTAATGCTCCAGCTGAAATAACCCTTCCAATGCATGTTTCTCACACCTCAAACTCCCTCTGCTTCACTCCTCCTGTGAACACACTGCTTCAGCGTCTATGGAAATGAGCTCCAAAGAGCAGCATAGTTGAGCAACAAGCCAGGGGTGGAGCTCTTCTGACAGATTTAATTAAATTTAATTCCCTTGTTTAAACCCTGGTCAGAAAGAAAATGGGAAAGAAATGACAAAAAAAAAAAAAAAAAACAGAGAGTAGCGGCACGGTGGCACTGAGGTTCGCATTTGTGGCCTCAAACCTTCAGGGTTGAGGATACAATTTCCGCTTGGGGGCTGTCAGTCACTAACTGTCGGTCGCAGCTTTGCCAGTTGTGGTAAGTTAGTTCTGCCAGACGCAGAAGGATATTAGTGTTAGTGGAGCAAAATTATTTGTTACATGAAATTATAATCTGTGGATAATGATCACAGGGCTCAGAGGATTAAGGCTATGAGTTACTGTTGCTGATTGAAAGGTCTGTGGTTCAAGCCCCAGCTCCACCACATCCTTGAGCAAGGCCCTTAACCCCATCTGCTCCAGGGGCGCTATATCATGGCTTACCATGGGCTCTGACCACAGCTATACTGGGATGTGTGAATTTCTGGGTTGCAAAATTCCGCTGTGCAAAAAAATATACGTAACAACCCAGTGAGTAGAAGCTCCACATTCAGCACTTACTGAAGCAAACTGAACTCTAACAGAAACAGGCCAGGATCTGCAGGCAAAGAGGTCCAGATTCACATGGTAAATTCTAGACCAGGGGTGTCAAACTCCGTTCCTGAAGGCCCGCAGACCTGCAGGGTTTTGTTCCAACCCTGCTCCAACATACATGCCATGTAGTTTTCAAATAAGCCTTAATGATTTGATTAGGTGGATCAGGTGTTTTTAATTATGGTTCAAGCTAAACTCTGCAGGTCCTCGAGGGCTGGAATAAAACCCTGCGGGTCTGCGGCCCTTCAGGAATGGAGTTTGACACCCCTGTTCTAGACAGTAAAAGTTCAGTGACACCAGGACATCACCAAAATACTCTTATCTGGTCTAAAGAAAAACCACGACAACAAGAACTTGTAATGACCAACTAAACATGCTTCCATCAGATGGAATGCAGTAGAAGTAGGATGATGTGCAAACTAATAGAGTGTAAACTAATGGAGCATCACCAATTAAACAAGCTTTAAATAACACAACAGAGCAATTCAGGCATCATAGATACTAATTATGAATTGGGGTAAAAAGACACGCATGATGTGTGGCCCAGTGGCCTAATGGATAAGGCATCAGCCTCCGGAGCTGGGGATTGTGGGTTCAAGTCCCACCTGGGTCACTTGAAACCTGTTCTTCTGAAATTCTGTTACCACACTGAACTCAAGTTCTTTGAACAAAAGCAGGAAAACTCTCCAAGCTTGGTTATCACTCCCACCACAAATGGCTTGGAAAATACAATTCATCCATTCAGATCGAGTTCATGTGTGGTCGTTTCCAGCATACATCATCATTCCTCTCAAAAACATGCATGACAGACTGTAATGAGCCCCAGTCCAAGGCTTTACACCAGGATTCTCAGCATTGCCGTAGTTCATTAACTCATCTTGTCTTACATAAAGCTCACACACACAGTGTTACACCGTCTCTTTTCCCAGGCATGTCCTGTGTCTTTGTGTTCATCTCATGCAGGAACCTGAATCTAATTAGTGCCAGTGTCTGTGTGTAAGGGGAAAGAAGCCAGGCTATACCACCGTGACTGGTCTCCGGAGGCTCATTCAAGGGAAACAGTGTTCTTCTGACCTGCAGATCAGCAGAAAAAGCTACAGATTCACCAGAACACTGGGACTAATGAGATCCTTCATCTAGAGACACTGGAGGAACCTTGTGGAGGCTGCTTCAGTGGAACTCAGATCAACTGTATGCAAGAATAACAGGATAGTTAATATGTTCGGGAGAATCTTAGCTGCATATGGCACCAGATAAATGTGTTATAAGACCTAGTGGTCTTGGGTTCACGTCCCATCTCGGAGTTCTGGCTTTGTTTCTGGTTTTGTTGGACCAGGTTGAGGACATCAGCAAACAACATGCAGTGATAAGCATCAGATAACACATCAATACAGTCTGATCATGTTAAAACACGCGAGGGCTCATTCATTCCAAACAGTGGATACAATTTTAGAAAAAAAAAAAAAAAACAGATTCTGGTCCATGACTTGATCCGGTAACAATAATCTGCTTTAGATTATTGGAAACATGTTGATTTGAACTTTGATCTCACTTGTTTTAGGTTTTTACTGAGGGCAGTGAGGCAATGAGGTGGTATTTCTAAGATCCAGATCTGCACATGAACATGACCCAGTTAAAAAGAAAAATAACTGAAGCAAAGAATATAAAGTCTGATGACATTGAAACAATGCAACAGTGAACACCACCGCAGTGCTACAGTAGTTCTCTTAGAAGCAGAAAATGCAGCTGCAGTAGTCTGTAGTAGGAGTTTGAGTGTGGCCCAGTGGCCTAATGGAGAAGGCATCAGCCTCCGGAGCTGGGGATTGTGGGTTCGAGTCCCACCTGGGTCACTGTGTTATTGTTTCGGAGCCCATCAAGGGTGTATAGAAACCTCATTATGGGCAGGTATAGTCTAAAAAATGGGGGAGAACCTGCACGAGACCAGCCTTGATAAACCATGTCCCATATATCTCACAGAGCCGTAAATGTAATATAGTTGGTTTAGATGAAGCGGCTGAACGTCAAGCATAATGACTTCAGATCATCATGGAACAATACTTTAAAGCTTAGCTCAGTGAATTCATGGCCTGGAGCTTAGTTCATTCAATTTCGTTTTATTTCATTCATTTACTTGTTAGGCATGTGGGTAAATACAATGTGTGTTCAAGTCAAACAAGGACTTTTACTGTAAGTGATTAAATGGTGAATGTGTAAAACCGGTGATTGACATTTACAGAAGACTTTAAGTACAGTACAGTGATGAGACTCTAAGCCAAAGTAAAACATCGGAACGTTCAGCGAGTGAAACGCCTGATCATTAAAAATCATTAGTGTAGCCAAGGATTATATAGAGAAATAAAGAGACTTTATACTGTCATAACTGTATTCTGTTATTCTGCACAATTAGATGTCCTGGTCCGGCTTGAACGCCTCCTGTATATACACTACAATCTCAGTATACACGCGGACATTCTAATGCATAATAATTGAACTAAGTGCTAAAATCTCATTATGCGACGGATGATTTCAGCAAAATCAGCAGTCACTGAAACAGCAGAAAGGCTGAAAATATAAAGAACTGTCTGAGAAAACTGCTTTATGCAGCAATAAACAAACAGCATCAGCATGGAGGCAGCCCCAGACAACATCTGGAGAGATCACAGAGACTTCTAGAAAAACCTATAAAACCACGCTAACGTAAAATAAAAGATAACACGCTGATGCATTCATGTTGAAAAGTGTCTGAAAGGCAAGATATAGTCATAATCTCAGCTATAAACACTCGTTCTCTCATCAACACCACTTTTTCTCTCTCTTGAAGTTAATGCAACAATAAACAAATAAATGAATGAATGAATGAATCAAAAAATCGAAATACCTCTGTCCTGTGTCCTGATGATGTCGGAAAAGTTTCCCTGTGACTGTTACAAATCTCTGGCACTGGAGACTCTTTTCAGAAATGTTACCTAATTAACATCTCCGTACGAGTATAAATGATTATATGCTACTTTGCCAAAAAAAATCACCATTTCAGAAGGGTCAAATTATTGGGCTGCATCAAGTAAAAACAAAAAAAAACAAAGCAAACATGGATCATGAATGGAGATGACTTGTGATTGTTGTATACAGGGTCGACAGGTGCCTGGAGCCAGGAGGGCACAAGGTTAGGGCACCTAGGACGGGGTGCCAATACATTGGAGGGCACACACAGACGTACTAAAGGCAATTTGAAAATGCATTTTTTCTGCATGACTTTGGAAGGAAACCCACCAAGCATGGGGAGAACATGCAAACTCCATGCACACAGCAGCGGGAATCGAACCCGGACCCTAGAGGTGCAAGGCGATAGTGCTAACCACTAAGCCACCATGCCACCTAACTGTACCGCATTATTCGTTTAATTTTATTTCTTAGGACTCAGTTGAGCGATACATGAACAGCATTTTGCGCTTCAGGTCTGAATGTGATTTTAGTATCCCAGTGGGCCAGAACGCACAGGGAGACGAGAACATCTGCCGAAATATTTAGAGAAATAAACATGAGGGAAAAGTTTATCTCTCAATACCTCCAGAGGAAGGAAGGGAAGAAATAAACGGTGTTTAGATTAAATTCTCTACTAAGGTGTGGCTAAATGCAAGACGCTGTTACACACACACATCCTCATCCACTTCCCTTTCTGTACATCTGTAACTTGTAATTAAAAGTGCTATGCACTAGATGGCACGTCAGAGTCGAAACGTCCCTGTCCAACTGGTTTCCATGGTGACCTGAAAAACGATTCTTAATCTCATGTTGACTGTTCTGAGTGAGCGAGAGAGAGAGAGAGCGAGAGAGAGAGAGAGGCGTATTTGTCTGGATGTACTGTTAAACACACTGATAAGCTTTGCTGGCTCATCTTTACAACACTGACGTCAGCTCAAATTGAGAAAAGATTAGCCGATGTACAGGGTGGGTGAAAAGTAATTAGGCGTTAAAAATTGGTAATAAAGTCCATATTTCTAATAAAAATTGATTGAAACAAACTGTACATGTACTTATTACATTGGAAATTGAAAGCGATTTTTTTCATTTCAACGTCCCGTCAACCAGCTTCTTCAAACGGCCGGGAAGGAATCGACTGTCTTCTGAAGGAAATCGTTTGGGACATTGCTGAGATCCTCCTGAATCGGTGCCTTCAAGTCCTCCAGTGTGTGAGGTCCTGTACACCTCCTTCCTTACGTAGAACCACAGTAAAAAATCGCATGGAGTGAGATCTGGACTTCTTGGTGGCCATTCATGAGGTCCATGTCACCCAGCCAACGTCCTGGAAAATGCTGGTCTAACCACGTACGCACAGTAAGAGCAAAGCGGGGTGGTGCACCATCCCGCATGAAAATAAAGTTGCCAGTGTTCTATAGTGATTAAATATTGTCCAGTTAATTGTCACCAACTCTTAGAAGCTTTAGAAGACTTTTACGCAAATAGACTTTCTAGGAAAATGACCGTATGTATGCACAACTCTTGTTAGATTCATTTGTTGAAGCCATCTTGATGCATCATGATACACTGCTACCTTTGCACCGTTTGAGAGGGAGACCATGGACTAATCCCTCCCTCCCCATTTAAAAAAAAACAAACAAACCAAAAAAAAAAAAGAATGAATAAATAAATATCTCCTTCCCAACTGTGTTTGACTGATGGCACTTGGTTAGTAACCTAATAACCCAGTGTAAGTATTTATCCAATGACAGAAACCTCAAGGCACTTTCTGTAAGTCGCTCTGGATAAGAGTGTCTGCCAAATGACTAAATGTAAATGTAAGCATGAGGAAGAAGATTTTGTAGATTTTGCAGTTGTCTCTGTGACCTTCAGGTTGGATCTCACTTGAGCCATTTATAAAAAGCATAATGTTTAGGGCACTTATCAGATGCCCTTAGCCAGAGCAACTTACATTTTATCTCATTATACAACTGAACACTCGAGAGTTAAGGGCCTTGCTCAAGGGCCCAACAGAGGCAACTAGGTGGTGCTAGAGTTTGAACCTGAGACCATTCAGAGCCATTGAATGCACTTCTTCCACTTTTCATACTCCTTCACGGGCAGACATTTCCTGTGGCTTTCTGCTGGAACTGGGACCTAATTAGTGCCGGTGTCTCTGCGTGTGCTGTGTGTGTGAGGGAGGAAGAAGCCAGGCTTTACCTCCACTGTCTCTGGAGGCTCATTCAAGGGAACCTGTGATCTCCTGACCTGCAGATCAGCAGAACGATCTCTGTAATAATGAGATCTTTCACCTAGACGCTCCAGAGGAAGCACAGAATGGCTCGACAATCTCTACGGTAATGTTTTGGACACTCTCTGGCGTCCTTAGTGTTTGAGGGTGTTTTGTCCGGAAAACAATGTTTAAAGCCGGATGGAGAGAGAAGCGAGTATCTCTTAATATTTTCATGGGGGGAAAATGATGTGGGACCTGGCAATAAGAGCGTCTCAAGGGGTCTCTGCTTGCCCTAGCAGACAGACTGATTGTGTGAAATCCTCAGGTATTTTCCTGCTTAACACTCAGCAGCAGTAATTTACAGCAGCTTTAAACCGGGACATAAAACCAGGAGCTTTTGTTGTAGCGTTTTGCTTTAAATAGCATCACTTACTCCGGGGAATTTACAGTAATCATAAAACCCAAGGATTCTCCCATACTAAGTATCATAGATGATACAAGACACCACATCAAACTACTTGCACTCACACTCTGACATAAGTGAGCTGTAAATGTTTGTCAGTTTTATGCTATAACTACTCTGAGTTAAATATCTGTATATTTGCATTAGTTCAGAGGAAACAGGGTCAAATGAGATAACAAGACTTTAATGTGTTTAGAGTCTCCAGGGCAAACGTCTGCAATCAAGCCGCGTTCGGCTTGTGGAATCCGCGGTAAAAAGCCAGGTGGGGTTAATGACTCAAACGTCTTAACTTTATTTTTTTTTTTTTAATGAGAGACAATAACCATCTTCAGAAGTGTAACATTCCTTCAAATGGTAAGTGTGATGCAGCTACTTCCAGTCGTCCAATAGTGCAAACACAAAATGGAGCCGCATAGTAATTAAAAAAGTCAAATAAAGGACATTATGAAATCATTTTACATAAAGGACAAGATTGTCAAGGTGTTAAAAAAACGGGGATCATTGGGAGAAAGATGTGGGATGGGAATCATCAAGAACAGATGACTGGACAATCTCAGATCATCTACATTGTAAAGCAATGCTGAAGGCGTTTCTCCAAAATACACAATAATCTCTATAACGGCTCTAATCTGAGGTGCTGGTTGTTAATTGGTGATTTCTGAGGCTGGTGACTCTAAATGAACGTCTCCTCTGCAGCAGCGCTTAGTTTTGGTCTCGCTTTCCTGGGAAGGTCTTCATGAGAGACAGTTTCATCATGGAGCTTGATGGGCTTTACAATCGCACAAACAATCGGTTTTACAATGAACAATATTGTTCTTGCAAGAACTGATCCAGAACAGCCGACCTTCATGTCTCCAACTAACAACTGACTGATGTTGTTGTTGTTGTTGTTGTTACTTATATACCTAACACCATTTGTGTTATTTCACAAAAAATCTAAAATGTAGAAAATAAATTCAAACCTGTGTCCAAACCATTGACAGGTACTAGAGGACTGAAAGAGCGTTTTAGTCTTGTCTTGGAAGTCTGACCCAGCACGGAATAACAACCAGTAACCAGGGCTCAGTGGCCTAATGGATAAGGCATCAGCCTCCGGAGCTGGAGATTGTGGGTTCGAGTCCCACCTGGGTCATGCATTTGTAGCAGAGTAACAAGTAAACTTCAACGTTACTGTTAAAAAAGTTGCAATAATGTCATGGTGAAGCATATGAGGTACCACAGACATATGCTTAGAATGTGGTCCAGCTGTACATCAGATAGCACCTACACACCAATAACTCACTGCTTAAGTGCCTTTCGTTGTATTAATAAAGTCTCAGCCATGAATCACTCATTGTGGGTTCAGGAGAAATATTATCAAGCTGTTGACATTTCTTCAGTTTGACCCAAAAAGCTCATACCACTGATCAGTCAGGAAAGTAAACTTGGGAGCCTTTGAAACAGGGGATTGTGTGTTTGAGTCTCACCAGGGCTTCGTGTGGATAGAGAGGCAAACAGGGAAGCTATGAAACATCAGGCTCTCCTTTCTTCTGTCTGATCTGAAAAGCCTGAGTTGGTGCAGAAGAGTCCAGCACTGAACAGTCAGGAAAGTAAATTTGTGAGCCTCTGAAGCTGGAGATTGTGTGTTTGAGTCTCACCAGGGCTTTATACGGATAAAGACGTGAACATGGAAGCTCAACAAACTCATTATCCAGTGACAGACTGACTGTACAGACATCTAAGGCATTGTTATGTCACTGCAGAACCACAAGGTTAAGGAATCGAACCCTGGCCTTCCACAAGAGCAGCAAGAGATCTACCACTGAGCCACCAATCCCCTGACAAAACTGCTCGAGTAAAGTACAGGTTCATGAAATATGTAGTTATGTTCAGTGACAAATAAAACATATTTAGTTACCTTCCTCCTCTGATCCTAGGGGACTCACACACTACCAGTTTGGAAACGTCAGTGAGCCTAATCTACATGTGTTTGGATTGTGGGGGAGGAAACCTGAGTACCTGAACCTCCAGCCCTGGCGGTGCTATAACCACTACACCACCATGCCACATGGCTTTTCCTTTGGGCACTTAGTCATTTCTCACTCAACAGATCAGGGCCCTGTGGCCTAATGGATAAGGCATCAGCCTCCGGAGCTGGGGATTGTGGGTTCGAGTCCCACCAGGGTCTGTCCTTTAATTCTAACCTACAAATACCACCACTGCATGGGACAAGAAGATACTAAAGATACATCAGTTATCAGCTTCCTGCAGTGGACTTTAAATAATAAGGATTGAGGAGCTGCTCAATTTGTACTTATTATCACATCACCTACATGTGATGGTGTAATGAAACAGCCATCAGCTTGTGTGATTACACTAATAATGCATAAGAAAAACTATCCTAGATGGACACAAACCCTGTACTTGAGTAAAAGTAGAGAACTCCCAGGTAAACTATAACTCAAGTAAAAGTATAGGTTCTCAATTTACATGTGTACTTGTGTTAAAGTACAAAAAAAAATCTCCACTTCTTAATTCAAACAACTATAACATTATTAAACATGGAAATGCATTTACGTATAATTTTCAGTTTCCACTTCAAATACTATACACTCTGGTTATGTAATGCAACGCTAGGCAGAAATGTAGTGAAGTAAAAGTACAGATATTTGCTGTAGGATGTAGTGGAATCAAATTATTAAAAAGTATCCTCAAGGAAACGACTCAAGGAAAGTACAGATACATAAAATATGTCCTTAATTACGGTAACAAATCAACAATATTTGTTTCCTTTTACCTCTGATTCCAGTGGATTCACACACTACCAGTTTGGGAATACCAATAGGGCCAATTTGCATGTCTTTGGACTGTGAGGGGGAAGCCTGGGTACCTGAAAACCCACCAAGCACGGGGAGAACATGTAAACGCTACACACACAGACCCGTGGCAGGACTTGAACCCTTAACCCTGCAGGTGATGACCACTACACTACCATGCCACTATTCCTATGCGTTTGGGTTCAGCATGTATTTTCTTGGTCATTTCTCACCCAGCAGATCTCCCTCTCCATGACATTACGACTCGCACATATTTCCACAGAGACATCTGCTGCTACATCACATTTAGAGGAAAGTGCTAACTGCTGTCATCCACATGCACAAGCTCATGAAACAACATTCACTGATCAGTGATTAATAGCTTTGCTTTAGAGACCATGTGCAGTTTCGTTGTCTCGGATTCCCAGCTATGGTGGTGGTGATGGTGAAGTGATGAAGTGATGCACCAGTCACTACACTTACAGTAGGTTCAACGTCTGGACCAGGATGACAGGAGAAAGATCATCAGGCTCTCTTTTCTTCTGTCTGATCTGGAAAGCCTGAGCTGGTGCAGAAGAGTCCAGCACTGATCAGTCAGGAAAGTAAACTTGTGAGCCTCTGAAGCTGGAGATTGTGTGTTTGAGTCTCGCCAGGGCTTTATGCGGATAAAGACATAAACAGAGACGCTGAGCAAAATTATTTTCCAGTGACAGACTGACTGCTCAGACATCTAAAGTGTTACTGCAGAACCACAGGTTAAGGTGTGAACAGTACACTGGGGGACATGTTAGGCAACAAAAGCAGGGCCCTGTGGCCTAATGGATAAGGCATCAGCCTCCGGAGCTGGGGATTGTGGGTTCGAGTCCCACCAGGGTCGGTCTTTAGCTTGATCCTAAAAAAATACTGCAATTACACGGGGACAAATTGCTGAATCGTCAATTAGAAGTGCAGTGCACTTCAAATAATAAGGATGAAGGATCCACCTGCATGTGGTGGCGTAATGGAGCCTGTGTGATTACATTACTAATGCATAACAAAACCCATCCCAGGTGGGCAAAGTACACAAACCCTGTACTTGAGTAAAAGTAGAGAGCTCCCAGGTAAACTATAACTTAAGTAAAAGTAGAAATCCTAAAAAAGTTAAAGTGCAAAAGTATTTACCTTCAAATTGACTTAAGTATCAAAAGTACTTCGCAGTAAAAACCTCCTCTGCTTCCCAACTGTGAAACACTTCTGCTTCTTAATTCAAACCACTATAATATTAGCCAGATGGATCTTATTAAACATTACAATGGAAATGCAATTACGTATAATTTTCAGCTGGTGTGAAATTCCCGCTTCAGATACTATACACTCTGGTTATGTAATGCAACCACATGCAGAAATGCAGCGACGTAAAAAGTACAGATATTTGCTGTAGGATGTAGTGCAATCAAATTCTAAAAAAGTATCCTGTAATTAAACTACTCAAGGAAAGTACAGATAGATAAAATATATAAAAAAATATATAAAACATATTTGTTTCCTTTCACCTCTGATTCCAGTGGATTCACACACTAGCGGTTTGGGGATGCCAATAGGCACAGTCTGCTTGTCTTTGGTGAAACCTGAGTACCTGGAGGAAACCCTCCGGGAAGCACGGGAAGAACATGCAAACTCTCCACACAGACCCGTGGCAGGACTTGAACCCTTAACCGTGGAGGTGATGACCACTACACTGCCATGCCACTTGGGTACATGAATGAACAAAGGCTTAGAAACCACAGCCAGCGTCTGTATTCCTGTGCTTTTGGGTTAAACATGTCTTTTCTTTTCTTTTTTGGGCACTCAGTCCTTTCCCACCCCACAGATCACTGTCTCCATGCACATATTTCCACAGAGACATCTGCTGCTCATGCTCCCCTACACTCGGAGGAAACTGCTGTCTTCCACATGCACAAGCTCATGAAACAACATTCATTGATTAGTGATTAAAGGCTTTGTTTTAGAGACCATGTGCAGTTTTGTTGTCTCAGATTCCCAGCCATGGTGATGGTGATGGTGTTGTCTAGATATAAACACTGCCGAAAATATTTCTATTTCCGAATCGATGAAAAATATTTAATGAAACAATGCAATAAGCCATAAAGTCATAAAGAAGGACATGTCCAGGTCATGTGTGTCCACACCACCACAATCTTCCCCACTTTCATGTCGAACAACTCTGACTGTGTCGTTTGATATCCAAAGCATTTCAGGCATTTTCCTCTCAGACGCCTCCTGCTTCTTAACCGTCAGTCTATAATAAAACCTTCCGCATGCTCGATCTGCTCTCTTCACCCCTCCGTCTCTCTCTCTCTCTCACATCCTCCCTCTCTCAGTGACCTTCTCCTCCAGTTTTTATAGCTAATCTGATTTAAAGTGAAAATGACTGAATGTCCATACAAGGCTTCGTTTCAAGAGGAGAAAAAAACAAAACAACAAAAACAAAGCGTTCGTTCGCATTCAGACGGAAAATCATCAGTTTGTCTTTTCTTCCTAACCTCCATCATACAGTATATACTTTATTACATTCCTGACGCTGTCGCAATACATCAATGTCACGTTTGATTCAGTTTGGTTTATTATAAAGTCTGGCTGTATTCTGTGCTTTACGGCATCACTTCTATCTTTCACCTGGTGAATTTTGTGCACATTTTAACAATACACAGTCCTTAAAGTTAAATTATGGAAAAGGATAAACGAACTGTATTCAGGGTGAAACACACCTACTAAAGCAGGGGAGGCAAGTTAAAATTCTCTTACTGTCTATCATTTTAGAATTTTCCTGAAAAAGTATCGGCCATGTCTGGGAACTGACACAAGTGAAGGTGTCTTTATTTTAATAAAACGTATTTGCAATTACTTAATATAGGATTACAAATTTTATCTTATTAAATTTAATAGAGATTTTACAGTTTTTAAGCAGTGCGTTTTCTTGTTCTGGTGGCAGATGATTTTAATAATTTTAAGCATTAATTTCTAGTAAGAATCAGAATTATTGACCAATAGAATAAAAAAAAAAATTCTAAAATCTGTGCAGAAGAAGGTTTAATAAACTAAAGTTTGGTCTTTGGTAATCTTACATTAAGAAATCAAAGATACATTCAACTACTTTGATAATGTAGATAAATGTCTCGTCAATTTCTTATTATTAGATTACAAACCAAGTATAAGATTATTAAAACTAATTCTAGAGAAATATTTGGTCTTTAAGAAATTGAAATCTTGTTCTCTTGGGGACCTTTTTGCTCCTTTCCATAATTAAATGCTTAAAACTAAAGATCCCCCGAGAGAACAAGAATTTAATTTCTTAAACTCATATAAAATACATATATTAATATGCTTAATGATCTTTCATTTGGTTTGTTTCTCATATTAAAAAAATATAATAAAATAAATTTGCCTAAATTCAATATATTTTTGTTTGCTAATATGATGTTTTTATACAGTTTAGATATACTGACTTACTGACAAACATTCAATTACTTTATACCGTCAGCAGGTAATTGTGCTTCTTTTGAGAAATTAATGCCTTAAATAAGATTAAATACTAAAATCTGTAAAAAAAAAAAAAATAAATAAAATATAGATATTTCCATTTCTTCATATTCTGCTTTCAAAGAGAAGGACTTTCTTTAGTCCTGAGGTTCTCCAGGCTTCTTGAAGGACTTTTAGTCGCTCGTGAGCAGTTTCAGAGGAATGTTTTTTGTTTGTTAAGCCACAAAGTGACATATGAATCATTCAAACCTAAAAAAAAAAAAAAAAACATCTAACGTAAGTCCTGAGCCAGTGAGAATCCGGTGCAGATGATGACAGATGATCGGTATTGATGATTAGTATACTGATGATACTCAGTGCTGAGTGTTTGAAACAGACGAGAGGGGGAATGAGGTCTTTAAACTTTATCTTTAAACAGTTTAACATTTGTTCACAATTCTTTAATTGTATCTACTTAATTTAATTTAATATGAAGAAATGAGGAGGGTCAAGACTTTTACACAATACTGTATTTCTTGTGGCAAAAGTCATCAGATAGATTAAGAGAAAGCTAGACGAATACCAGCTCTCACTCATCTGTTTTTGTAGTTAATATGGTGCACCTCAAAGCTAACCGGAAGAAAATGAAAGGGGGCGGGGCTTCCAACGTGTCACTTACACGTTGTCGGGTCTGTAGGTCGTCTCTTTAGAGTCGATGTGCACAATGTGCTGTTGGAACAATATGTGGTGTGTAGATGCTGCATAATCAGCTGGATAATGACAATCATGTCCCATGTCTATGGACTGAACCATATAACTATAACTCCAAACTCCAGACACACTGACAGGAGGTGAGATTCACACCCTCAATCAGATGACATGAAGCTTCACGATTAAACACTGAGCTCTTCTATTATTATTATTATTATTATTATTATTATTATTATTATTATTATCATTATTATTATTATTATTATTCAGAGAGTATTTCTATCCATAGCACCTCTCAGTCTCTCAGTTCAGTGACTGAGCCGAGCTGAGGGGTTTTACCCGAGCTGAACCTCTGTAGAATGCCAGAGCGAGTTGTGCACAGCTGGCTGCTCTCCCACGCGCTGCTGGAGCAAATGTTTTTCCATAAGGGATTCAATCAGTCAGCTAGATGAGTTTATAATTAGAGAGGAACAGGATGGTCGTCTGACCTCCCGAGCGTGCTGTACGTTATATCACCAACGGTCGGAAAGTAGCGTGTGTTAATATGTTTGGCAGAAAAGTATTGACACAGACTTTTGATAGAATCATTAAATTTTAATAGTGTGCTCCATGAAGTGATAACAGAATGCAATAACACACCATATTGAATATATTACGTGATCAAGTCAATTATTACCCATCATTTATTTGAGGCATCTGAGATTTTTTTCGAAGCAGTGGTTAACATATAAATAATATATATAAATCCAAGTAGTAAAATAATTCACAACGTGGTGGTGTGATGAAGCAAACTTATTGGCAGAGTTATAATTAACACCTAAGTACTACAGGTCGCTATAGGAACCATAACGTATCAGAACAAGTGAATTTATGGAAACCGTTGATTTGTAGCCGCACTACTGTCAGAGCTGCTGTGCACACAATTATTCACCAGCACCACTTGCACGTTACAGGAACTTGACTAGGAGTTATTGCTACATCCTCTGTACAGTCCTGACCTCGCTCCAAGACGTTTCCACATGCTTGGGTCATTAAAGGAGTTCCTGGGAGGCCAGCGTTTCAGGTTGTGGCTCCATCATACTGAGAAAACTTTCTACCTTGATGATATTCAAGCACTAGTGAAACACTGGGATACGTGCATTAGTGTAGCAGGGGATTATATAGAGAAATAAAGGGAGTTTTTACTCTCAGGACTGTGTTCTGTTATTGTGCGCAATGAAAAGTCCCACTTTGACTTGAACGCCCCTCGTAGCAACTTAATCGTCACTTTTCAAGACCAATCAGGATTCAGATTTCAGCAGCGATGTTTTGAGATGTTTTGAGATGATTATTATAACAATCATTATTGTTAATTATTAACATTGCATCGGACCAAAGCAAGAAATGAAGCAAATCAAAACAAATTCATTATAAAGTTTCCTGAACCATAAGTGTGTTAGGATTTCAGAGCGTAGTGTCTCCCATTAGATCTGAAATGCTGCTTTCGAGAAGCAAGATTAAAGCATGATATTGTGTAGAGCCTTAGGTGAAACGGGGTTTGATCTGACTTCCAGAGAGAACAAAACATCCATGGTTTAATGTCCCTGCAGTCGACGATGGAACACCATCCCGCGTCCTGAAGTCTAACTCGCTCTGACTCACTAAACTCTGCACTCCATTTAGGACGAGGCCTAGATCATCAGCGCCCCACTGCAGCACATCACAGCCGGGAGTGAGGAAGACCGGTGAGAACGCTCCGAGGGATTGGATATGACAAGGATGGAGGAATGAGGTGTAGGATGAAGAAGTGAGAGCCGCACACTGAGATGGGCTTCGTGCTCCATTTCACACAAGCACGTGTGCTCACGTCTCATCTTTTCATTACAGGTCCATCGGTGTTAAAACGGCCGTCCGTGGTTCTCTTATTCCTCTCAGCTGAATCAGTGTCAACCTACTATACCTGACAGTGAGTTTCCTTACGTTTCTGTAGTATTTAGCATTTCAGTCTATAATAACACCCTCAGACAGACAGACAGACACACAAATAGATAGAGAAGCAGTCAAGCAGATAGACATGCAGACAGACAGACATGCAGACAGATAGATGGACACAGATAAATAGACAGATACTGACAGATGGACTAATAGACAGATGGAAACCTAAAATGCTCCGAACAAGAGGAACTGCACCAGACAGCGAACTGTTCCAAGTAGGAATCTCAAGCTTTGGTGAAAGGTATAGTTTAACATACATCAATCCAACAAAAGATGGAATCCGACCAATCTGAACCACTCACTAATGTCTGTACTGCTTTATCCTGCATTCGGGCTCACGGGGGGCCTGGAGCCTATCCCAGGGGGCGGTGTAGACCCGGGACAGGGTACCAACCCATCGCAGGGTGCAGGCAATTTGTGAATGAAAATAAGCCTATTATGAATGTCTGAATTTTTTTCTGAAAAAAGTTGGACTGTGGGAGGAAACCAGAGTACCTAGATGAAACCCACCAAGCACAGGGAGAACATACAAACTCCATGCACACAGAGACGGGAATTGACCCTGGCTGGAATCGAGCCCGGACCGTGGAGGTGCAAGGCAACAGTGCTAACCAACACACCACTGTGCCGCCCACCAACCTGAACCAGTAAAGCAATAATTAGGCCTTGTGATTACATTGATGTAATATAAAATGATTAGACTAGATGTAAACAAAACAATAATAATGTAACTGTAATACACTTAAACATTTCATTTCTCTCTGTTCTATCCTGCTATTATTATCTCTCCCGTCTCACAAGAGTCTCCCAGGCGGACATCATGGGGCCACTGGTTTTATTTTTCTCTGTTTGTCCTTGTTGCTTCTCTTGTTTCCTTCTCACACAGTGTTTTGTCGTTGTTTATTTGTGTGTGTGTGTGTGTGTGTGTGTGTGGGGGGTGGGGGGGGGGGTGGGGTGTAGTGGGCAAAAAAATCTGCCACTTTCCTGGCCGCACCCATATAGAGCAAGACTCTAAATGTCAGCTTCACTTCATCAGTTCATCAGTCTGCGGTTTACTGATAATTCACTTGCTCTGACAAAACACACACACACACACACACACACACACACACACACACACACACACACACACACACACACTGAAAGAGGAAATCGGTGTACAATTACAAAGGAAAAATCACACATTTTCATATTTTTATCCTCTCGTCTCACACTTATCGGAACAAAACATTCCCACAAGGCCAGGGTTCGTATGCAGGTCCTCACAAAGGGATGAAAACACTTCAGTGTATGTTCAACATTTCAATGATCAGTTTCCAAACAAATAGACTTTCTCCAGTCTTTATTCTTCCCTTACACACTTTCTCCTGCTTTTCTTTAAGGAACGAGTCAAAGGTTATAGTTTCTATTGATTACACACAGCATTCATTACCGTCCTCACAAAGGGAGAAAAACACTTAGACATGCATTCAACATTTCAATAATCAGTTTATAGATACACATTCTCTCTCTCTCTCTCTCTCTCACACACACACACACTTTTGTTTATGGGGTCCAATAAAAGCTCCCCACAAGGCCCTTTGACAATGTGCTAAAGAAAATGGTTGAGATTAAAGGAAATGTGGTTTTCGGTTCTACATCACGGTCCTCACAAGGTCCTGTCCACATAAACATTTTCTTGAAACGCCTCCTCCATTCTCTCTGACAGGTCTGCATATCCTCAGGTATGGAGATTACCGTTCCCTCTTATCTCTCACATACCACAGTGAGAACCTTCCATCCAACCTTCTAAACCCTGCACTCAGTGCCAAGCAGCCATGCAGAGCCAAGTCTTCCTCCACAGGTCTCCGAGTGCTGCTGGAAAATAACACACACTCGAGCACAGGAGATTCATACAGTGAGGTTACATGTAGCTTTGTCATGACCTACGGAGGCTGTAAATTAGATCCAAGACAACTGCGTGTCTAAAAGTCGCTCTACAGATTAATACTTATAGAAAGATTTCTCTTGGTTTTCCACTTCAATTATATTTTAATGTAACGTTTGTTAACAACCACAAGCACATATGAATGATATTTTAGTAATAAATGAACTATCTAACTATGAAAGCATATATCCTTTCTTCTCTCAAATTACTCTTTTATTTATCATTTGATTTTCTTTCCTTAATTTTTTTTCTCTCTCTTCCCCCACAGATGATTTTACATAAAGAAATTCTAGAATTGTATTCTTTTACAAAACTACAAAAATGTTTTTAAAATTTTTTTTGCATTGCTATTTTTAATTAAATATATAGGGTTGTGTCAGCATTATGCATCCTTTTTTCAGCACATAAGTAATTGAAAGTTAATTCATTCATAAGTTAATTCATTGTAACCAACTATACAAACATGATTGAGCAAAAAATAAAAGTAAAATGGCTGCATGGTTGTCTTCAATTATAAAAATAATAATAATAATGCGAGCATTTGATGAGTTCGACATTTTTGCCAGGTCATACCCATATTTCAGTAGCTTCAAAATAAACGTTTAAAAAAGTAACTATAACTTTGGTTCTACCTGACGAATCTAAAAACCCAGGTGCACAGTTTGATGTCTAAAGTCTCCATCAGCAGAACCCTTTTTTTTTCCATCGGTTATTGTCCAATGCGAGGTTGCCTGCATGGATCCATGCAGCTTGGGTTTTAAGGGTTAAAGTGTCTTAAAAATCTGACTTTAAAAATGACTCTTGGATCTTGGATAATGTCAAGTGCACCATCATTTTTAGAAACAAAAGTGCACTGAACTTTACCTGCACTTGTCATGGTGGACAGGGTGGTATTTGTTCCAATGGAATATGGATAAGGTGAATATTTTATATGCACAACATACACCTCTCTGTGTAAGTGAATATATAGGATATGAAGTTATAAAAGTTGCACACGAGATGCTACAAGCCCAGTCATAAGGACTTGTTCAGTTGGTACCCTTTATTTCTGAAAGCATGTATAACAGCTACCTGGACCAGCATGTGTCTGTTTCTTGTTCAGATGCAGCTTTAAAATGTCCTTAAGTTCTTTCTTGTAGGTTTTTTTTTTTTAAATACTCCTGGCTGGCTCGCCAACTGTCAGATTCATATGTAAGAGAAAAATAGACTTACTTGAATAAAGAGTGAAGCATTGTTCAGGGTTGGGTTGATTCTTTATTCACAGAGATGCTTACACTAAGCATGTGAAAAGTGTATTTATTCACACCTGACCTTGACTTTCTCTGTGCATGCTCGCTGAGGGAGACAGATGGGCAGAGAATTCGAAACACTGAGCAGGAGAAGCAAGGCAGCCAAACAAGACTAAAGAGTCTTCAGTACTTGTAAGAAAACAAAGGAGATGTACAGTCGTTTTAACAACAAAAAAAAAACTCTTTGTTTTACACTGAGGACCCTCATTATGTACAACTGACTGGAGAAACATCAGTGCAACAATATGATGTCATTATTGTTACTGACAAGACGCAAGAAAGAGAGTACGGCTGAACACTCATTTCAGTTACAGCTTGGAATTGATTTGTATCAGTTTCAAGAGTTGTATTCCACTCTGACCTCAGCAACATGCCAATAAAGTTAGTTCCTGTTCTGACTTACATAATAGCAGCTATAAACAGCAAAAGAATAGAAATATGTGTAAATTTATAGCAAACATGATAAATAAGATATTGTTTTAACTATTAAAAACTATGAGTTTCCATCTCAATAAACTCCTGTGTTCAAACTTAAAATTGGATAAATAAGACATTATAAAAAATATTTATACATAACAAATGTCAAATTACAGAATAATCAAAGACTCTTGAAAATTGTATTATTATTATTATTATTATTATTATTATTATTATTAAATGCTCATTAATAATATTAAATTCTGCTTATTATTCTGAAAGAGTATTTACTCTTGATAATTTCTACAATGTTACGGTTTATTGCAGAGGCTTTTTATTGAAATTTTGTTCTTTTTTATTTTATTTTGAAAGGTCATTTGTCATTGACTTTTCTTTCATTACGACATTCTCCATTGTGGACAATCCAGTTCATAATATAACATTTCATCAGAATGGCTTGGCCTGTCAATCAAGGCAAACTGGGTGGAGTCGTGCTCAACGTGGTGATTGTCAACGTGCTCAAGGAGGTGATTCTAGTGTCTGTTGGGGCCCTAGGAAAACATTTGCAGGGGGCATCTCCAACCAGCATTCATCACCATTATCATATAAATAATACATACATTTGTCAGCCCTCAGAGGTCCCCCTACTGGCCTGGGGGCCAAGCACTTGACTGCACTTCCTGATGACAAGCAGCCCCTCAGGTGCTCGATTGATTTTATCAAAAAATGACAGAGTTTAGGCGAACATATAGAGGAACGTTGATCACCCCGAGCATTTTAAATGCACCTCCCAAACAGCTAAAAAAAGCATCTGCTGGTTAATTATTTCTTTAGCTGGTCTTGTGAAAGGGATCCCATTCAAATATTTAACCTGGCCGAGGTTTTTACTCCAGATGCCCTTACTGAGGCAACCCTCACATTTTTATGCAGGCTTGGGACTGGTAGTATGGATACCCTGCATCCTGGTGGCTGGGTTTAGGGCATTGGCTAGGAATTGAGTCCATGCTTTCAGCAAGGCAGGTGAGAAGCCGACCACTGAGCCACCAATGGCGTCATGGAGGCATTGTTTCTCAAAGTCTAGCAAAGGTCACCTGGTGGATAACAAGAGGTCATTGGATAAGAAGAAAAAAAAAGTTTGGATATCCAATATTCCAATTGGACTTAAATGATCATACTGTATCTTGGTCCCATTTGTTGTTGCAGTTGTGATTAGAGCTTTGCGTCAGATGCAAATGACTTTCAGATTTTAAACTGAGCTTTGGCGTTCTAAATTTTGGGAATAAATCAATTTAATAATTATACCCTAAATTATTCCTGTCTACTTGATTGCCTAATATTAGCACGGCTGCAGGACATTTACTCCAGTCTACAAGCTGCATTCACATGAGGGATCAGGTGTTTCTGAGTTGAACTTTATTGTATTCCTTTTGCTTGCTTCAGGAAATTCCAGGAAGGAAATCTTTACCTTCTTAACCCTTAAACCCAATCAGCACCGATCAATGCCTGCAATATAACAATGGTCTATGGCTGATGTAAAAAAAAAAAAAAATGCTTGAATGCTTAGTTAAATGAAATACATTTCAATAGGTCATATTGCCTGGGTTGTGCTGAAAAAAGGATATGTGACACTATATTGTACAATCCTGAGCTATATATTTATATAACACTGCAATGTAAAAGAAAAATGGATAAAAATGGTCTGGGCTTTAGGGGCTACTTTTGTTTTTATTTATTCATTTTTTAAAGACACATATGACAGACACGCCCACCATCATGGAGCCATGTGTATGCAGCCTTAGGACTTTTGACCTCGCATGTGGTAAAGTATGATACTGTAAAAAAAAAAAAAATGACAGTATAGTTTTAATGGTACAGTTTTATATTGAAAATTTACACAAATTACTGACAAAGTACCTGATGCCAGTGAGTTGATGCCATAAGTGGTTAAGCCATTTCAGTTACAGCAATTAATTAATTGTTTTATTATTTATTCGCTGAGTTTACATGAACTTGTTGTCATGTCATTTTTCACCATGTTACTAAGAAACCAGAATGGACAAAGTTCTGCATTTTAAACCTTTTTTAAGTGTGAAAAACGTATTAAATCTTATTATTAGCCCTAATTTATGTCACGAGTGAGGTGAGAATACTACAAGCGCCTGAGAAGAAACTGTTACTATAGAAACATTAACATGTTCGAATAAGCGCATTGATGTAAATCATGTATGTTAAAGTCCGAGCTACTATCAGAACTGCTGGAGAATAAAATGAGTCGACTTTGTTGATGATTAACACAGGACTATCAGTGCAGTTATAATGATGTAATGAGGTATTAATAGCGGGTCAGGGGTAGCTCACTGGTCAAGGCATAGGACTACAATTCGGAAGGTCCCAGATTCAAACCCCATCATCACTATACTACCACTGTTGGACCCTTGACCTGCTCAGATGTATAATGAGATAAAAATGCAAGTCACCCTGGATAAGGTCGTCTGCCAAATGCCTGAATGTAACAGAAATGTCTTGTTACTATATTCTTCTACCAGAGTCAAAATAAAATCTAAATATACGAATTGCTGAAATAAAACCAGTCCCTCTGTAAGTATATTATAAACAATCCCGAGCTAACACAGAGTAAAAATAACGTAATAATCCCTCACTGTAAAGTAACATGTTGTAGCACGTCAAACATGTTCCAGATGTTTCACCTGAAGTCCGTTATTATTTATTAACCTGCCTAGTTTTTATCCATTTATGTTGTGGAATGTCCTTGACACAAGCTAATCTGTGGAATCCTGATATTCTGGAGTTCATTTCAGAGAAATATTATTTGAATGCTTTTGTTTGGGGAACAAAAAAAAAAAAAAAACCTTTTAAAAAGTTGTATTTCTTGTTTTCAGAATCATCGCTGATTTCCTTAAGCTTCTGGAAAAGCTTTAACATAGTCTGTCAAAGTGCTGTAAATTAATCCCCCCCCCCCCCCCCCCCGCCGCCACAAACACACACACACACTAAAAAAAATCTGCTCCAAAACAAATGAAGAAAGTGTGATTCTGCTGCAGTCACAGCTTCTGACAAGCAGCATCTGCCCCCAGATACTCTTAGTTACAGCAGTGAAGTAGTAACACTCTGTTTTCGAGAAGTGATGAGGAGAAACGGCATAAACAGCTGATCGCATTAGCAAAACTTTTTTTTTTCTAGCAGAACAGTAAGGCAATAACGATTATATTTTTTATTTACAAGAGATGCTACTCAATATCAAACGAGTAATTAAACATTTTAATAATGACTCCTACACAAAAGATGAGACATTTGATCCCTTTTTCTCCTTTCTCTCTTACACACACACATTCATACACTCTTCTTTATGGGGACCAATCAAAGGTCCTGACAAGGTCTTAATGACTATTGATCACAAAGGCTCTTCATATCTTGATAGACATTTTCTCTTTCTTTACATGTCCTGGCCAAAAAAAGTCAATGTTTCAGGAGGGTCAAATTATTGAGCTGCATCAAGCAAAGAAAACAACTAAGCAGATTTGAAATGACTGGAACTGGGTTAAGAAATCCTTCGACACATAATCAAACCTCAAAGAAATGTGATCGGAAAAATTAATGGACTTACAGTAAACGCTTTGTGAAGTTGCATGGTAAAAAAAATCAACAGTAAAAACCAGAGCTTTGTTTAATACAGTAATGTTTAGCTAATGTATAGTAAAAGTAAGAGAATTTCTATACACACGCACACACACACACACACACACACACACACACACACACACACACACACACACACACACACACTTGTTAGTGAGACTCTTTAGAAAAAAAGTGCTTCAGGAGCGATACAAAAAGGTCATGTGACTTGACGAGTCGAGATTGATGAGCCTATTCCCGAGTGATGGGCGTGTCAGGGTGAGAAGGGAAGCGCCTGAAGCGATGCTCCCATCATGCATAGCGTCCACTGTTCATATTAAGTTTTAATCCTACAGGTGGGGCACTAATTGTCAGGCGTAGTAGTGTCCTCTGTAGTAGTGGTAGCAAATTATTTGCTAAGGTTATTGTACGGAATGAATTACAATCACAAATGTAACGTAATATTTATGAACTCATGATACTTATAGAATCACAATACAAGTTGAATCAGCATCTACTGTAGGTAACGTTATAATATCACTGTATCAGGAGGTCAGGGTCAAATCCCATCCCTAATGCATGTATATATGTATAAACACACTTCAGGAAAAGAAAAATAGTATATCTAATATAATATAGTATTTTATAATATAATAGTATAATATCAATAATATTATCAATATATAATGTACAGCAACACATTTTGTATTAAAATATTGATACAAATTTTTCTTTTCCTGAAGTATAATTTTTTCACTGACTCTGTATATATTATGACTAATCTAATCAACTTGCTGTTCTACATGCTGCTACTCTACCACTTGTTACTATAATACTAAGACAACCAACTTTCTAATAGATTTTCACTACACACACATTCATCACACTACTACTGAATGCACTACAGTATTAAAGTAAAAGCTATTTGCTAATTTACCTGCATTAATAGGGAGTAAACAGCTACAATCTGTCATGCCACCTTACTGTATGATACACCTGGACATTTTATTACTATACTACATTATAATATAGTTTATCAAAAGTTGTGTGTTACTATTGTTTGTTACTACAGTCCTGATGCTTTAATATCTTACTATACAACTTCACAAATGATAAATGCTTCAAGTCTATATATATATATATATATATATATATATATATATATATATATATTTGTATATTACACTACATTGGTTGATAAGTATTTATATAAACGACACTCTGACACTCTGTTCATTTATGAAAATATGCATAAATACACTTTTCCTCGAACTAAATCGGTTCATTATGCAGTGCTTGGCTGCAATGAATCGGAAAACAGTGCACACACACACACACACACACACACACACACACACACACACACACACACACACACACACACACACACACACACACACACACACACACACACATATGGTATCACCTGCAGGGAGCCAATAAGCCCTTAAACCTAAATTTAGAGAGGAAAGTGCAAACACTCACAAAGTCTCAGTTGCAGCGCGCACACACACACACACACACACACACACACACACACACACACACACACACACACACACACACACACACTGCTGCGTCATCCGTTAGCACAGAGGAGGTGTGAGTGCACTGATAATAAGCTCCTTCGCTATGTGTGTGTGTGTGTGTGTGTGTGTGTGTGTGTGTGTGTGTGTGTGAGAGAGAGAGAGAACAGCTACAAAAAGACGCTGAATATTCACCACCAAAATCTACACTTCACTTCGGCTCAGCTTGAAGCGAGCTGCTTCATACAGGAAACGCTGAGCAGAGAGAAATCCTTCAGTGAGGATAAAACACACAGCCATCTCAGTGAGGATGAGGAGGATGAGGAATCCATGGAGAGGAAGAAGAGGAGTGAGATGGGGAAGGAGAAGAACATGAGTGCAGGAACTCTGCGTCCATCTCTGACCTTCTTCCCTTCTGCTGAGTCACGGGAGACTTTTCAAGGTCTAACGTCAATCGAGTTACAAATCAGTCACATGATACAGTCGTGAGGCTTCAGCTTAAGATTGAAAAGCTAGAACTGATTCAGGTAAATAATGCCTCAAGGGAATTAAATGGCAGCTAAGAACACTTAAAATAAAGACTAATAAATAAATAGCAGAAATGGCAGGAAAGAGGAAGGACAACCAAAAGCATCGCATATGACTCTGTTGCCATGGAAACAGAATGCAGTGTAAAGCTAATGATCCATGCTTTCAGACTTATTTATTAATTTTTTTTTCCAGGAGGAAACAAGTAAGAATGGAAACATTCATAAACATCTGGTTTGTATCGCAAAACCTTGATATTACAAATATATATATTGTTTTTTTCTGTGAACCTTTTCAAAGCATCAAGAGAACGACACGTTCTAAATTGTACATCTATGACACAAGTTTGTCCATGTCAAGGGTTTTCAGATAGTGTTATAATTTAATGTTATAATGTAATTTTACCTTCTTTTATGTATTAAGAGAGCACCATTATGTACAAACTGCCCAAACTTGTTGGTGTTTAGAGTGTGTGTCCCTGCCTCCTTCTTGTTAGATTACTCAGCTTAAACCATTATAATAATGAGATGTTTCTTGGGAAACCCTCCACAACACGCGCACATTAAAGTTGCACATGTGTAATTTGTGATTCTCCAGTTCGCATATATATACACACACATACACTATTACATATATGTACAATATTTAATATGTATGTTATTCTAAATGCAGGAGTCAGATTCTCGCTTTGTTGGGCTTTTTTTTACAGAAGAGAAGCTCCATGGAAATATCTTCTGTTTCGTTATCGTGTGTGTATAGCGCTGCTGTCATGTCAACTCCTCTAACTCCTCTTCACTTCAACAAGCATTCCTGCTCTCGGGGATCACAATGCGAGCTGTAGGGAGGCAGGAGAATTGTCTATTTATGGAGAAAGAATCTCCAAAGTAAGTGGAGTGAACGAGAGGGAGAGCAAATCTTGCGAGAGCATGAGAAAGCGTGTGGGCATGTTTACAAGTCGACACGAAATTATCGTTCTGTTGTTTGCTTGAGCCAGGAAGCTCATAATGTCTGCAGCGTGTGTGGAAATGAAACCCTGAGCTGCTAAATTACTGTGTACACTTGGCCTCAGGGAGGCTGCTGATGTTTGTTTTTTTTTTTTAAAATATAAATAAGCCGTCCAAGCTGACTCGAGGACAAGGAAACAGTCCACCGGTGCCAAAATTAAAAACTCCATCTTGTCAGATTTATAGTTTACAATATTGCTGCAATATATATATATATTTTTTACAAAAGTATTACCTTATCAAAAATGTATAACATAGTATAACAGTAATGACATAAAGAAAGATGTGTAGAATTTGTGCATGTGTTCATTAGAGCTGTAGTTTACCTCTGCAGCCAGTCGCTCCGGTTAAGTGTTTTCGTCTTACGTCTCAGCGGGTTTAACACTCAACAGGAACCATTAATAAGAGGAATTAGTTTAAAACTAAGAAGAAGCTTCTCTATTTAGAACCTAAAGCATTAGCAGATACACTTAAATTAACAGGGTTTAATTGATCGTTTCCATCTATATCATGTTTTCCTGCTGAGGTCTATTTATACACTCTAATCTCTATCTAAAACCCTGTTAGTAGAACAAAAAAAACACACTGGTTATTATTTATTTATTTATTTATTTACTTAGTTCACTCACTCATCGTCTATACAGCTTTATCGTGTATTCAGGGTCACGGGGGGCCTGGAGCCTATCCCAGGAGTGTCGCATGAGGCAGGGTACACACACAAACTCACACACTCATTCACACACTACAGGCAATTTGGGAACACCAATTAACCTAACCTGCACGCCTTTGGACTGTGGGAGGAAACCCACCAAGCACGGAGAGAACATGCACACAGAGACGGGAATCGATCCTGGCCGGGAATCGAACCCGGACCCTGGAGGTGCGAGGCAACAGTGCTAACCACTACACCACTGTGCCGCCTATTAACTTAGTAACTTATTTGAAATAGTAAAAATTAATTATCTATAATCATCTCAGATTTATTTTATACCATAAAATGTTGATACTGTAGCTGATTGTTATGTTGCATTGCTTTAATTAATCATGAAGGAATTATTATGAAACTGCAGGAGATGCAAATCTTTTAATAAAATGCACCGAGCTGCCTCAGGCTGAGCCTGCAAGAGTAAGCAGATTCATTATTATTATTTTTATTATGACCCAGCCCTGGTGTAAATGAGATGCATCCCAATATCATAAAACAACAATTATGGAGTTTGCTTATTATTTTCTGATGTGAGGTCAAGACGCAACCTGGGTTGGCTGTGATGTCTTACATTACTGACGTTAAAGTAAGCAGCTACAGCAAAAAGAGAGACAGAAGGTCCCCTTAGATGGCTGGGTGAATTCATTAAGTCTGAATGCAATATTTGAGTCAAGACCCTGAGCATTATGATTTCTGTCCTCGTGGCAGTTTTAATAAGCGCTCTGTGCTCTGGGAGCATGGGGCATCTTATAACCATGTATGGACCTGAGGATAAAGAGGTCTGTTCCCTGAGTTGTGAAGCCAGTCTGATTTGATCTGATCTGATCTGATGTGATCTAATAAGATGACAGGAGGGAAGCAAACCGAACAGACATCCGACAGAGCAAAGGCGAGCCATGTCTGTGCCTGACCATCCCGGATAACAGACTGAGCATCGGATTTAATCAGATCAATCTAAATACACTCAGCACCATCGATTCCTCCACCTCCTTGATATGACATCATTCAAAAGGGCAGCCAAGACAAAAGACAGGAGGGTGTTAAATCTCGTTGATGGGCCATTCTGTACTGCGTGGCAGTGGCTAATCGAACACTGCAGACCTATTACAAATCCATTAGGTGGATAATTACTCTCACAGACACACCAGGTCTTAGGCACTCTGCTATTGGTCAGCCATCGGCAGACAGCGGATAAACAACATTGTCATAAAACCACATGATGAAAATGTCTGGTAAATGTTAAAACACAGGCAGATTTGTTTCTTGATGTTGAAGAGATGCATTAGGCATCAAAATTCAACCACTAAATTTGCTCTAAATTAGCATTTTCTATGGCGTGTTGGTCAGAAAATCCAGTATCCAGCTCCATAGAGAGGTGTTGACTCCGAAATACTGGATTTTCTGACCAACAGGCCACAGAATGTTAAATCCAATCACATTCTCTCCTCAACCATCACCCTGAACACTGGCGTTCCACAAGGCTGTGTACTGAGCCCTTTCCTGTTTTCACTGTACACACATGACTGCAGCCCTATGTATGGTTCTAATACCATAATTAGGTTTGCAGATGACACAACAGTGATTGGCCTCATCAATGACAACGATGAGACTAACTACAGGGCAGAGGTAAAGCACTTGGCCGAGTGGTGTGCTGATAATCACTTGCTCCTGAACACCAGTAAGACCAAGGAGCTCATTGTGGACTTTAGAAGGAGAAGAGGTAACACACACTCCCCTGTCTACATCAACGGGACAATGGTCGAACGTGTTACAGACTTCAAGTTCCTGGGGATACACATTTCTGAGGACTTAACCTGTTTCACTAATACCTCCAGTCTCCTCAAGAAAGCTTCCTAGCGCCTCTTCTTCCTGAGATTACTGAGGAAGAATCACCTTTCTAAGTACATAATGAACAATTTCTACCGTTGTGCAGTAGAGAGCATCATATCCAGCTGTATTACAGTCTGGTATGGTAACTGCTCTGTCTTGGACCGTAAATACATCCAAAGGGTGGTGAAAACCGCCCAGCATGGAACCCCACTTCCTGTCATTGAGGAAGTCTACAAGAAGAGGTGTCTGCATAGGGCTTGAAGCATCGTGAAGGACACCTCTCACCCTGCACATAAATTGTTTTCTCTCCTTCCTTCCGGAAAAAGGTTCAGATGCCTAGTCAAGTCAAGAGCAGCAGGCTGAGGAACAGTTTTTACCCCACAGCGGTTACCTTATTGAACACAACTTCACTGTCCCCCTTACATGGACGGTACCACCATCACTGATAACCCAACATTCCTGTTTAATACCTCTGTAAATACTTCCTGTTCATTAATTTGTACAGTCTGCACATAGACTGTATACTAATATATGTATATTCATATATGTGTGTGTATAGGTACACTCTCTGCATTTCCATCCAAATAAAGTTGAATCTAATCTAATCTAATAATGAACTCGATAGTAGTCTTCAGTTTAAAGACGGACCTGCACTTTCATTTTATTAACAGGCTAATGCTATTGAGCTAAAGTAGAAGACACCAAAACAAGAATCACCATGACGATGGAAAATACTGTACTTAAGTGCAAACTACTCACAACTGTCACATGATAAGTTGAGTATTTTCTGCTTTCTTGGCGATATTTGTCACGACTGGTTTTTGTGGTTGTCAGGTTGTTTGCATTTATGTTAGCAATGTCTTTAGTTCCCAGAGTTCTGTGTTTGAACTGCCTGTTTTGGTTGGGTGGTTCAGTATTTAGTTTATTATCAGTAGTAGTACTAGTATTATTTAAGGACCCTGCTTCTGAGTTATCTTTTGTCTTTTTTTTTTTGCCTTTATGAGATGCTGGTCTCTGGCTTTGTTCCTAGCTCGTGCTATTGCTAAATGCCACAGCTCCTGGTCCTAGACCCTGGCCGTAGTTTGGTGTTTGTTTAGTTTGTTCCCTATGTTAAAAGAATGAAAGAAGATAAGCCTGCGCTTAAGTCCAGTGCGTTGATGGAACTAGTGTCTACAGCACATAAGTGAGAGCGGGAAGTAATTTATTCCACTGATGTTGTTCCTCAATATTAAATAAAAACTTGTTGTTCTTGGAGTGATGTGATAGAAGAGAAATAAACAGGCAATTCTCCGTATGAGGGCTTTATTAAAGTTGTTCTATTGAGGTTGTGTCACTTCAGAGAAGAAAATCAGCCCTCAGTGAAATCACGGCGTGTTATTCACGCATGGTCTGGTCCTCTCGGGCTCGGCGGTGGCGTACGACGCTGTATGGCTGTGAGACTGGGGAAACGCGACCTATTTTAAATGCACACATCTCTCATTCTTTCTCTCTGTCTCTGTCTCTCTCTGTCTTGAGAGAAAGATGAATGCTTTCAGACATGACTGCCTTGTTTTTCCTATTTGAAAGGCGGCTCTGTGTGTGTGCTCAGATGACATAAACTCATGTTAGCATGACATCACTTTTAAATTTGGCCACTTTAGGCCACTTTGCGGAGAGGACGAGACGCCTCAGATGCAGCTCAGAGTATCCGAAAGGACGTTCGAAGAAAATATCGATCTGTGTGCCATATTTAGAACAGTTTAAAGCTTCCTTTGAATCTGAATCAAACAGCATTGGATCAGTCTGTAAACCTCTACAGCGTATAGAGGAGACAGTAGCACCCGAATGTTCATATGGATTATGGATTAAAACTTTTGTTTTTAAATAAATAAATAAATAAATAAACAAATAAATAAAACATGCTGTCTTCTAGTCCAAGTTTAGCTTTCTGATTATTAGACATTAATCCTGTTGTTGACAAGAATCCAAGCCTCATGGTAAATTTATTTGAGGGTATTCGCCTGGATGAACCCTTAGGCTTGACAACATTTCTATAAACGTGTATGAGAAGTACACATGACAAGAATTTCCCACTGGTTGAGAAATGGGTTCCTCAAGGCTTAGTTGGACAATTACATTTACATGTAGGCATTCGGCAGACGCTCTTATCCAGAGTGCTTACAGTAGGTTTCTGTCATTGGATTGATCCTGGCCATGGTGACCAACACTGTTGGAGAGGTTTCGTTCATTCATTCGTGGGGTATTAACCCAAGTATTAAAGAAACACATATGTCTTAAGTCATCGTTTAATTAATGCTTCTTACTTATTATGTCGTTTAATTAATGCTTCTTAGGCAAGTAAAGTGGAAGTGATTCCCCACGTTCCCTCAGTCCTGGAATATGGCCATGGCATCAGGGAAGAGACGCTCCATAGATGTGACAACATGTGTGTATGTGTGTGAGGAAATGCTCTTACTTTTACTATTAAACATAGCTCTGGTTTTTAGACCATGCAACTTCACCAAGTGTTTAACTGATCTCCATTTGTGAGTTTTTCCAACCGTATTTCAGAGGGTTCAGCACTATTTGCATTATTAACACTTCCAGGTGTTAATAATGTGTTGAAGGGTTCTTAACCCAGTTCCAGTCATTTCATGAAACATTTAAAAAAAAAAAAAAAAAGAAAGAAAACATAGCTTCAAAAGGCCTGAAATTTTGAATTTCCAAGTATTTCAGTGAGTGCCGTATGAAGGGATAAGGGATATTGTTCCTCGTCCATCTTGGGCAGTATTTTTCCAAAACATGTACATAAAAATTATTGAAAAAAAAAACACCTAATGTTAAAGGCACATTTTATTAAACACAAAAATATGCAAAATATAAAAATTCAAATATTCAAAACAAACAAAAACAAACAAAACAAACAAACAAATCCCACAGAAGTTACCAAATGTGGCTCGCCTGGTTAAGGGTTGAGGTTTTACCCCAAGGCTCCACAAAGTTATTTGTTCTAAAAAGACCTTTTCCTTTTTGATTGTGTATATACAGCTTTATTCGCAGTGGCCTACATTTACAACACTTAAAACATTTTCAAATCGTGCCAGGTTTCACTGGAGTCCTTTGTGATGTGAACAGTTCATGTTATCCCGTACTCACGCTGGTAACGATGTGACACAACAAACCAGCCAGAAATGATTCATGTTTGCCCTGAGAGCTGGTGGCTTACACACACACACACACACACACACACACACACACACACACACACACACACACACACACACACACACACACACACACACACAAGAGGCTGAGAAACTGATGCTGAAGCAAAGAGGCAGCAGCATGAGACAGAGAAAAAAATCTATTAGAGCAACAGCTATTAGCGTTAACGATATTATGAGAATGCACTTCTTCTATCTATTTATTTGTTGGCTCATGGCAGATATTTGTTGCTTGTAGGAGCTTGTGTTTCCACCACAACCCCTGTAAACAACATTAGGCCTTAATACTGCACTAATAACGGGAATAACAGTCCGGTCAGGATAAAAACGCATCACGTAACCGCCGCAATCAGAACGTTCTGACCCGACCTGGCCCAATCTGTGTAACACTTTTCTTGTTGGAATAAATACAGTCCTTCTGCACATGCTTCCAACACGTTATGTGACGAGACAAGTTTCTTGGAGGAAAATTTTCCTTCTGTTCCTGACCCGTGAGAACAAACACGTCTCTCACCTGCCTTTACATCAG
>JAAGKR010007455.1:20931-31618 GCA_011419295.1 Clarias macrocephalus | reverse complement strand
GAGGTTGAATTTGTATTATGGCAAGAAAAAAGCAGCTAAGTGAAGAAAAACGAGTGGCATCATTACTATAAGAAATGAAGGTCAGTCAGTCCGAAAAACTGGGAAAACTTTGAAAGTGTCCCCAAGTGCAGTCACAAAAAGCATCAAGCGCTACAAAGAAACTGGCTCACATGCGGACCGGCCCAGGAAAGGAAGACCGAGAGTCGCCTCTGCTGCGGAGGATAAGTTCATCCGAGTCACCAGCCTCAGAAATCGCAGGTTAACAGCAGCTCAGATCAGAGAGCAGGTCAATGCCACACAGAGTTCTAGCAGCAGACACGTCTCTAGAACAACTGTTAAGAGGAGACTGTGTGAATCAGGCCTTCATGGTAGAAGATCTGCTAGGAAACCACTGCTAAGGACAGGCGACAAGCAGAAGAGACACGTTTGGGCTAAAGAACGTGATGCCAGCCGGCCGCATCTTTTCGAACTGCTCGCTCACGCACCGTTGGGGGCGGAGTCACACACTCGGAGGACAGCGCTATCCGCCCCTTCCGCTCGCGTGAGCTCACAGATATATATATATATATATATCTTTATTTTATCCGTAAACTTACTCAAGGTCCTACACAATAAAACCGGTTTAGTAAGCTATTTACGAATCATATGCAGAAATGCAAAAAAACGCTTGAAGGACCATCTGTTTTCTAAACCTTGGGTTATACTTTTGTTTCAGCCACATTGTTACTGCACTTTACTATGAGGATGGTAGTTTGAGGCTTGAAAAAGTTTAGAAGATATCTCTAACAGGTCTCTCGCTGGTGTGGTCCTGAAGACCTAGTTAAAAACTTTAGGTTAGCAGAACATTCTGAACATTCTTAGAACATTATGATTTTTAGGTCCTTGAACTACCAGTTATATATATATAAGACAAACATAAATATAAAAGGTTTTTCAAGATCAGTTAACATAATTATTTAGCTTTTGTTCTAAGACGCTATATAAGTTTGGTTCCTGTAACGTTCTTTTTGGTTAAACATTGGTTGTAACATTGCAGCAGAACCTTCTTAGAACCTCATGAGAACCTTCCGAGTGTTCCCTGTTAGCCAGGGACGTCCTGCAGTCCTACCTGTGCCCACTAATGTAGGTAAACATTAACCTGATTGTCTGTTAGGTTTAGTGTTGGAATGTCTGGATTTGTTGTTACATTTTTGAATGGAAGGTCTAAATTTTTAATCTAAAATACCCATGATGACATCGAAAGGAAAGAAAGAAATAAAGCTTTTCATTGTGTTTCCATACAGAATTTACTGTTTTTACAGTTATATTATTATGTTTATGATTATTATTATTATTATTTAATCTAATTTATTACTCTTTCACATTCCTCTTGGAAAAGAACGGTAAGTATCCAAGACAAAGCAATTTTCCTCTGGGATTATTAAAGTTCTTTGGATCCTGCATGAATCGTGAATCTCAACCTGGCTGCAACACTGGAACCAGAAGAACACGTATGTTTCGGCTCTGATCTGATCTCATGGATGTTGTTTTAAATCATGCAGAAGTACATAAAGTATATAGGCGACTACGAGAACAATGCTGCTCGTGTTGCTGCTATTCCTGCATGCCCACACAACTTCACATCGCAAATACCGAGAGGCTCATCGCCACATGGAGAATCAATCAATCAAACAATGTAGAGCCTGATTTTATAGTCATGTTTTACATACAGTATCCTAATACTTACTCACTCACTCATCATCTCAAGTCTATACTAGGAGACTTAGGACACGAGGTGGGGTAGACCTTAGACAGGGTGCTAATTCATTGCAGAGAACACACATACTGTATACAGTATAAACACTCACTTGTTCATTCACACACTTTGTCAATTTGAGAATGGTAATTAGCCTAATCTGCATGACTTTGGACTGTGGGAGGAAACCGGAGAACCCGAAGGAAATCCGTCAAGCACGAGGAGAACATGCAAACTCCATGCACAGAGGAGGGAATCGAACCCAGACCCTGAAGGTGCAAGCCCACGGTGCCTCTTAGCCACTGTGCCACCTGTTCTAATACTATTTCCCAAAAAAAAAAATAATAATAAGTTGAAAGTTTTTGAACATCACACTCTGATGCACTTGTTAAGTCTCTTCTGTAAGGATCTCCACTAGGGATTTTCAGAACATTAGGAAGATCAGGTGCTGATGTTGGGCGAGGCAATCTTAGTGCACAGTGCCATGCTGGATTACAGGGTATTTAGTGCCTTTTGACTCAACTGAAGGAAAATGGAAATGGAAAACTTTTTTTTTTTTTTTTTGATTATTGGCATTGTAACAGTCAGGGGTCCATAAACGCCTTGCACACCTCTGATTTTCCTTACTTTATCCTCACTTAAGAAAAAAAAAAATCTGCTCAAAGAATATCTTAAGAAATGTACTTACTTACACCGCAAGTGCTGTAAAATCAAGTTTATTAGGAATTGCAAATGGAACCAGTTGACACAAAATAGGTGTGAAGACAGCACTCTTTTTTTTCTTAAATTCCATTTCTATAATAAAGATTGCATTTGTTTAAAGGCTTTTGTCGCTGGATTTTATCTGTTGGTGGGAACCTTCAGCTATCTCGTCTTAAACTAGTCAAAATAGAAATAAATTCAATAGAAAATCCTATATTAGTGCAAAAGGAAAAAGATTATTTGAACTGGGAAGTAAGAGACGCCACACTGCACAAGCTTCTTGATTGTAATTTTATTTTAAACCAAATATTACAAAAAGGGTTAATTTTTTTTTTAAATAAGTCACAAAACCGACCTTTAACGCTGAGCACTTTATTTAAACGAGGACTAAATCAAGTACATTTCTTTATTCTTTATATATATATATATATATATATATTCTCCCACACACACACACACACACACACACACATCTCTGGTCCTCTTCTCTCATCAGTTCTCCTCTTCTCAGCTGACTTTGTTCCTTCCCTCCCTCGTGTCCACCTCTCCTCCGCTCTCTGTGGCTGTGGCGATGCGACTGAGTCTGAGCGGAGAGGAGGGACGGATGGAGGAAGGGAGGGACAGATGGAGGGAAAGAGGGAGGGAGGGGAGGGTCAGTATAAAACTCTCGATCTGTGATTCTGCTTCTGCAAACAGCCCAGGTTTCTCCTCCCCTCCTCTGCATCTGCCGCTCTTCTCACACTCGCACTCGCGCTCACTTTGTCCTCTCGCTCTCCACCCTGCATCACAGCCTGCAACTCTGTCGAAAACCAAATTCCTGGGACTGACTTTTTTTTTTTTTTTTTTTTTTTCATGGGAGGAGTGAGTTGTGTGTGAGGTGATGTAGGATGTGTTAGATTTCACTCCAGCGCTGGCAGCTAAGCCATCCACGAACAGACGAGGCAAAGTGACGGCACGTGCGTGTATGTGGGGCTGCTTCTCCTTCATGCACACTTCAAGGCACTTTTCAGGATACTAGCTGTGCCCTGCTGTCCTTCCAGTCCCTCACACACACACACACACACACACACACACACACACACACACACACACACACACAGACACACACTCCTCTTGTCTTTAGGCTCTCTACATCAGGCACCATTTCGGCCCCGGCCAGAGCGACCCTGGCCACCCAGCCGCTCCCGCGCCTCGGTCTGGGCAGGAAGAGCCTGGCAGCGGCGGCTGTAGGTGTTATGCTGCTCCTGGTGCTCGTGGTGCTCATCCCGGTGCTGGTGAGCTCCGTAACCACTGACGCCGGCCAGTATGAGATGCTGGGCGCCTGCCACATGGTGTGTGACCCTTACCTGAGCAGCAAAAGCGCTGTGACAGGTCCAGCAGGCTCGGGCTCTGAGGCACCGGCGCCACCCTCCACGCTCGTCCAGGGGCCACAGGGGAAGCCGGGACGGCCGGGCAAACCCGGACCTCCGGGGCCACCCGGGGAGCCAGGCCCGCCGGGTCCGATGGGGCCCCCGGGGGACCGAGGAGAAAGAGGGGACCGCGGCACCAACGGCATTAATGGAGCTATCAGCACGGTGACGTACAACACGCAGCCGCGCGTCGCTTTCTACGCCGGACTCAAGAACCCACACGAGGGCTACGAGATCCTCAAATTCGATGACGTCGTCACCAACCTGGGCAACAACTACGACGGCGCATCTGGGAAGTTCATCTGCAGCGTGCCTGGCACCTACTTCTTCATCTACCACGTGTTGATGCGTGGAGGCGACGGCACGAGCATGTGGGCCGACCTGGTCAAGAATGGACAGGTGAGAGTCGAACAGGAAGTAATCCAAGTCTAATTTTCTAACACCTTATTATTACTTTAGAGAAGCGATGCTTTATACCCGACGAGACGTTAATTCAAGAAGTTGGTATTTCTGTAGTTAATTGTATTGTTTTGACTATAGCTGAAGACATACAGTTGCACAAGGCGGCATTAGCAGGTGCACTTTTTCCACAGACAAATATATATGTACGATTTTAAACAAAATGTGTTTTGCAATGCAGTATAATACATTTTGCAATTCAGCTGTGCACAGTCATCACTGTGCATTTTTAATCCAGCCTAAGCATGTGCATTCGTCCTTCCTCTTTTCGCGCGAGAACTCGTGCACCTGTGCCCCGATGTGTGTAAGTCATTACAGAGTCTGTCTGTAATGAAAACGCTGATTATTGTATTTCACATGCAATGCCATCCCTTTCTTTATCTGTCTTATTATTATTATTATTATTATTATTATTTTTATTATTATTATACGCCTGCTATGAAAGATGGAGTGAGATGCCGGCAGGCGTGCATATTTTTTTTCTTCAGTTAAATCAGTGGTCATCTTTTACGGAGACGAACAAAAAGATCAGTTCCAAATACGTAGCACGTGTTCGCCCTCGGCATCGTCTATCAGGTGTGTGAGACGAACTCCGCAGGTATGTCTGTTGCGCAGTAATTGAGTCACTCGGACGGAATCAGTGTCATGTGCATGATCTATTCCGGGCTGCTGATGCTGGGTTAATGCCTCCCGTCTGGCGTGCGCTCGCGCCTCACCGCCTCAGCACACAGCGCGCGGAAACTGAGCTCTCTCCGGGTAATATCAGAGCGCTTGCGAGGTGTGAGTGAGTCTCCTGCTGCACAAGGGCTCGTTGCTGTTATTGCATAGGCAGGTTTGGAAGGAAGGATCCTTATAAATGAAATAAATATAAATCTTTAAATGCACGGTATTATCCGAGCACGGTTTTTAAAACATTCAAACATTTTGGTGCTTATTTGTTCTACCTTATTGGAAAAAAGACCTCAGAAACTGTGCCTAAGGAAAAGTATGAATGGGTACTGTGTCAGTTAAAAGCAGAAACAAGCTACAGAACCTAAACAGAAGTAAAGCCTAAAACATTATCGTGGAATGTTCAAGAGATTTAACATTTATCCATCCATCTAGGTATCATTGTATTTAGTCCCACTTTAAGACCGTGGTAGGATTCACACACACACACACACACACACACACACACACACACACACACACACACACACACACCTCATGTTTTTGGACTGTGGGAGGAAACCGGAGTATCCGGAGGAAACCCACCAAGCACGGGGAACAACATGCAAACTCCATGCACACAGACCCCGAGGCGAGAATCGAACCCTTGATCCTTGGTGGAGGTGCAAGCCATCAGCGCTAACCACTAAAACCACTGTCCTGTCACGACACCATGCGGTATACTGTAAGTGCTGGCTAAAAGTTACAAAAGCATGGAATACAGTATGACTTGCTGATTGTATAAGGTATAACATAAAAGCACGAATGTATTCTATGTTATTAGCACTTATGTGCAGTGTGTGTTATATAATAGGTATAACATAAGGTATAATATGCCTTAAACAAACAAACTAGTTAGCTTATCTAAAAGGCTCATTCACAAACCCTGACTAGCTAGCTAATTTAACAAACATGTTTAGCAAGATAGAATTTTAAGAAACTAAAACCTAAATGCCGTAAAACCTTATTAAAATAATAATAATAATAATAATAATAATAATAATAATAATAATAATAATAATAATAAAAATGTTTTAGCTTCTTTAGCATTTCTTGTTAAGCTAATTCACCAGCCATATTTAGCTAGTTAATATCACAAGCTAATTTACAAAACTGTAGCTAGCTAAAAAAAAAAAAAAAAAAAAAGATCCTCAATTGATGATACATTTTTTAATTTCTTTTCTGTATGTTTCCATATAAGTTCTGTATGATTTTCCCACCATACTGTACGATAGATGCTGATATTCTCAGTACTACTGTGTATGCAGTGTTTCTATTCTCACGATTTTTCCCCATGCACTTTATTTATATTCACATCTTATTTTTTCGCATAATTCATTTATTTCGCCATGTTGAGTGCATTTTAATTAAACTTACACACACACACACACACACACTCTCGGGGTATCTTGAAATGTAATGTGCCTGTAGATGTTTTTCATATACTCACATAATTCTGTTTAAAATGCGAAATGTTTTTCAGTATGTGCTTGTAAATTCATTCATACCGGATCACTGAGTCATGAAAAAAATCTAAACATTCATTTTAAGAGTCACAAAAGTTGTGTAATAAGTAATAAAAGTGTGCAATCGACCGTTTTTCAGGAATCCGATCCACATGCTCAGGAACACGATATGAGCACAGGCTTCATTTTTAAGCATTTTATCTGCACACTACAGTTTTGTTTGTGCCACCATGGTCAGTTATTTCCTCCTCTTTTAACTATATACATATAGTTTGATTTTACTTTCTTTAAGAAAGTAAAAGAGCTTTAAAAAAAAAAAAAAGTAAAGGAAGAGAAAAAATCCATCTTTTTTTTTTTTTTTTTACACATTACATTCCTAGTTGCAGTTGCTCTCAACTCTTTTTTCACACTTTAGTGTTAGGTGGAATTAATTATCCATTATAGTGCCAGAGCAGATTTCCAACACTACAAGCTCTCTTTTGTTTTTATGTATTTATGTAGCTAATTAAGGAAAATAAATAGAAACCCTTTATGCTTAAGCAAAGCATTTCTATCTTTTTTCCCTCTAAATACTACGTGTTGCATTAAAATCCAACACGCTGTTATTATTATTAATTTTTTTTTCATTTTCACCAACACATTTTAATTTACATTGTGCATTAACACAAACCTAAAACTAATAATAACTTAAAAAAAAAAAAACAAGAGAGATAATATTTTGACTGTACTTGAAGTTGCATATTTGTCTCCTATGTACTATATCAGATTATCGTACGCTCTTAAAAATAAGCATTCTATCACACAATCATACTGTACTGTATATTAAAATATGCTGGAGGTACATGGGAGCACACCAGCAACAAGGAATTAACTGACACTAAATTAGACACATTGAATTCCTTTCTGGGTTGAACCTCTCAGTCTAGTTCATTTTACTTCCAAAAGTGTTTTATTCCTCTTATACTACAGCAATGTGTAATCTTAAAATGTTTGTATTCAGTAAAGAACATCATTTATATAGTCAAATTGTATACAATAATAAATAATTAGTTTCAATATTGAATATTGATATAAATGTATATATATATATATGTATATATATATATATATATATATATATATATATATATATAAAGGAAAAAAACACACACACACAACATGAATAATAATAATAATAATAATAATAATAATAATAATAATTATTATTATTATTATTATTATTATTATTATTATTATTATTATTATTATTATTATTATTATAAAATAATAATAATAAAAAATTACAATAAATTAAACACGGTGTTAAGTTTTTTCAAAGTAATATCGGGGGTTTTGCACAGTATTGCACTTATAGCACATATTGCTCACATTTTTTAAAGGAGGTTGTAAACAGGTGTGGTTGAGTGTCATGTTTGGCTTTGTGGGGTGTGGCCTACAGAAGAATAAAACAATCAATTACTATTAATAATGCTCTAATAAAGTATCAATCTTACAGTATAGAGTAACTTCATGTAGTAATTGACCTTAAAAAGCATCATCAATGAACATCAATAAACAACATTTATATCAAACAGCGTCATATTGCTTGTGAAACCAAATGTCTTACATGACAAGACATTACAAATCCACTGTCTAGGCATCTAGGCGTAAAAAACAATAGCTTGACCTACTCAACCATGCCGCAGTGCAATGGGTAAATGCTTGAATACTATAGTTGAATGTCTTCATAACACCTTAATTAAGGCGGCTGTTACAAAGGGCACACGTTCCAAATTACAATGACCCAAGCGCTGAACAACATTATGCAGTATGAGCATCGGAAGGCTCAACAAGCAGCTAAACCAACTCTAAATTCAGAAATTCAGATGCAGGTATTAGTTACTTCTGGTAAGTCAGACAAACAGGGAATCCAAACTCCCAGAGTAAACGTAGTTTTCTGAAATCTATTTGCTTTGGTCCAACTTTGTGTCTTCTCTCCAGCCTCGGTTCACTCATTGACTAGATAAAACCTCAGAGCGCGTGCCGGAAGGGCAGGGGCTTCACTCCGATTGTATAAATCACCTACCAGGATTATATCAAATTCCACTGGATACATGCATAGAGAAAGTTGTTCATCTCAATGAGATCTAAATGTGGACTGAGTTTAGCTTGTATATGCAAGTGCGTATGAGCAATGCAGCAAGATCTCGTGTGAGAGTCCCGTGCATCGCCCTTGGCCCAGCCGCTCAGGCGTCCTAATAGCAGCAGATTCCAACCTGTGTGCTGATTTCCACGAATTTTTGACCTTGTTAGGACCCACAAAAAGCCTTAGATGCTGGAAAAAAAAAATGATCAGAGGAACAAGAGGGTCCTGTACAGAGGGCACTATGACGTCATTGGGCCTAACAAAAGTCCATTTTGACAGGGTGGTACTGTACTTATATACCCTATAAGAAGACCCGTTACAACCTCAAATCTAATCGTTCAATGAAATCTAGCTCATGTTGTTCGAAATCAGCGTAGTGTCGTGTGCATTTTAAGTAGATCACGAATATGAAGCCAATATATGAAATAATGTCTTTTTTAGCACAAAAAAAAAACAAAACTGTCCTATATAATGAGGTAGCGCTGCTATTATTGTAACCCTTGTTTTGCCATTTCATATCTCAAACCATGGATATGACACTGTATATTTTACCAGCGAACACTCTTTTCCAGTTTGGCATCAAGGACTTTGGCCAGACTGGTGATATTTCAGGACTAGTGTCCAGCTGAGTTCTCAGGGAAACAGTCAGACTTCCACAAAGTAAATGTCACTTTCAAAAGGGCTGGCAGTCATTAAAGAGCACAGAGGAGGAGACAGTGTAGTGGGAAGGACAAAAGATGGACACATTGGACCGAGGGTAGGCATGGCCTAGGTATGATTATTGTAATGCATGTAAATAAACTTGAGGCACACGGAATGTGTTTATACTGAAATATTTGGGATGTGTTTTTACAGCCCAAGCTGCTAATTTATGGGTTGATGTATTTTTGTTTCCCCTGTGAGGAGCTTGAGCTTCTCTTCTGCGCAGACATCACAGCGCAGGTGCAGCGGCGTTTACCCAACCTAAAAACCTATCCCTTGAAAAGTCAGGTAACAATGACGCAAGAGCGTGTTTCCTGCTCAGAGCGTCAGCTCAGCTGCAGAGTGATTTACGAGATGATGAACGAGAGCTTATTAGCAAGAAAGTTCAAGCTTGGAGGGCTGAACTGGTTGATCTGGTATACAGGTGAAGAGGCATCTCTCAGTTTAGGTGAAGATGAAGTCAAGGCATTTACATTATTCGGAATTCAGAATTTTTCAACTGGAAACTTCCTATTTCCCAGTCTAGTGAACTCAGCCGTTTGAAGTCTGAAATCAAAACGACTGCTTACTGTAATCTGTCTATAAAAAAAACAAAACAAAAAAAAAAACTGCATATGATAATCACTGTTCACAACATTGAAAATGACTTGAAAGTGAATTAATGTTTAAATGATCAGTGATATTTAAGATCTGAACAGAAACATAACCTTCCATCCTGCTGGTAATTCTTGTTTTCAGTTGTATTCAAGACAATTCCGACAACTCAAAGCTCTTGAAAAACTCTACAAATAGGAATAATTACGGTGGCCGTGAAGTGCAAAACAAATTAACAAAACCGAAAACAAAATAACATGCAAAGACAAAATAACAAATTCAAAACCAAATTAACAAAACCGAAAACAAAATAACAAAACCCGAAACTAATTGTTAACTTGCTTTTGAATTTGTTATTTTGTTTTGGGTTTTGTTCATTTGTATTGCACTTCTCGGCCAGTCAGATACGAACCGGAAAAGGTAGGTATAGTTTGCGAATTAGATTCTTACCGCTGATTGGACGAGACACCCGTCACTCAAGATAAACAGGAAGTAGGAAATTGTGTCTCTTTCTTGTGTGTTCTGCTTCATTTTAAAACCATTTTTTCGGTGTTCATTAGAAAGCAAGGAAATGGAATTTATTCAACGTTACTTTGAGGACGGACATTCGTATGCCGTGATTTCGGATATGCTGATGACACATCACGGTATAAAGATTAGTTTGCGAACTGCTGTGTCTCTTTTAAAAGCAAAAGATTTTTTCCACAAGAACTGCAAAAATTTGGCAGAACGCCATATTTGAAACCACAATAAGGACAGCACATGTTTGCACATTCATACACACACG
>JAAGKR010007455.1:0-20248 GCA_011419295.1 Clarias macrocephalus | reverse complement strand
ATATGCTGATGACACATCACGGTATAAAGATTAGTTTGCGAACTGCTGTGTCTCTTTTAAAAGCAAAAGATTTTTTCCACAAGAACTGCAAAAATTTGGCAGAACGCCATATTTGAAACCACAATAAGGACAGCACATGTTTGCACATTCATACACACACGAAACTACCGCCGCTAGAGTACTTCCTGTATATCTTGAGTGACAGATGTCTCGTCCAACCAGCGGTAAGAATTTCATTCGCAAACTATACCTACCTTTTCCGGTTGGTTTCTGAACGGCCGAGAGGCTAAATAGCAAATTCAAAATCAAAATATCAAAACCAAAAACAAAATAACAAAACGCAAAACAATATAACAAATTAGTTTTGGTTTTTGTTATTTTGTTTTTGAATTTGTTATTTTGTTTTGGGTTTTGTTATGGTGGTTTTTAATTTGTTATTTTGTTTTCATTTTGGTAACTTGTTTTGCACTTCTCGGCCACCGTAAATAACGATTTGGAAAGCCGTTCAAATCGATCTTTCCTACCGCAGAGTCAGAAGTTCTCCCTGGTAAATCACACCTCTCCCAGGAGTACTGAGGCTCTCGCATATTGATAGCAACTGAAACCAGTCTCGGCAAATGTTCCGTCTGTCTGTCTGTATGATGTCACAGCATCTATCACCTTTTCGGATAAATCTAGGGCTTTTTCCCTAGATTATGGGCGTGGCTGTATACATCACTCGAGAGAGCCAATCAACACCATAGTTTGAATAGTTAGAAATGCACCTATAAGCTGCCACAATCCTGCGAGTTTTAATGCACTGGAGACGTTTTAAGACAAAACTTAATCTTTATTCGATCTACTTCAAATTTAAAAATTCTAATTCAAATACTTTTTCAATTTCTCATCAGTGAGTCACTCTCTGATTACCGAATTCGGCTGATGCCAAAAGATATACAACTTAGTGTAAACAAGGCATAAGATACCCAACCTTACTAAACGTATCGTATCCTTATTATATCATATCATATCGTATCATATCATATCATATCATATCATATCGTATCATATCGTATCATATCGTATCGTATCGTATCGTATCATATCGTATCGTATCGTATCCTTATTATATCATATCATATCGTATCGTATCGTATCATATCGTATCGTATCGTATCGTATCGTATCGTATCGTATCGTATCGTATCATATCATATCGTATCGTATCCTTGTCATATCATATCGTATCATATCGTATCGTATCGTATCCTTATCATATCATATCATATCGTATCATATCGTATCCTTATCATATCATATCATATCGTATCATATCGTATCATATCGTATCATATCATATCATATCATATCATATCATATCATATCATATCATATCGTATCATATCGTATCCTTATCATATCATATCATATCGTATCATATCGTATCATATCGTATCATATCATATCATATCATATCATATCATATCATATCATATCATATCGTATCATATCGTATCCTTATCATATCATATCATATCGTATCATATCGTATCATATCGTATCATATCATATCATATCATATCATATCATATCATATCATATCATATCGTATCATATCGTATCCTTATCATATCATATCATATCGTATCATATCGTATCATATCGTATCATATCATATCATATCATATCATATCATATCATATCATATCATATCGTATCATATCGTATCCTTATCATATCATATCATATCGTATCATATCGTATCATATCGTATCATATCATATCATATCATATCATATCATATCATATCATATCATATCGTATCATATCGTATCCTTATCATATCATATCATATCGTATCATATCGTATCATATCGTATCATATCATATCATATCATATCATATCATATCATATCATATCATATCGTATCATATCGTATCCTTATCATATCATATCATATCGTATCATATCGTATCATATCGTATCATATCATATCATATCATATCATATCATATCATATCATATCATATCGTATCATATCGTATCCTTATCATATCATATCATATCGTATCATATCGTATCATATCGTATCATATCATATCATATCATATCGCATCATATCGTATCGTATCATATCATATCATATCATATCATATCATATCATAGTGGTTTACAAACTTATTAAAATAAACTTGCAACAACAACAACAACAACAACAAAAGAACTATAAAAGACAATATATTAGGAATAAAGTGAGGATACACCTTATGCTTTAATATATTTTAGGGACCACAAAATATTAGGGACGTCTATCATTGGCAAGGTTGCTCAGGTATTGCATTTAATTTTGTCCAGGTTTCACAGAGAAGGTCATAAGACCCGAGGTGTATTTTACACCTTACAATGTCAAGCACAACCTTCCTTTCCAGGTGTGTAAACACTAAGTCAGTTATTCAGGATAATGCTTTCTGATTTCTAATGGGCAAGGGGTGGGGTGGGGTTTGGGGTGATGGTGGTGTTAATGGTGGTGGTGTCCATGGGGATCTCGCGGAAATGAGTTTTTGCAGGTTGGGATGTCGGTAAATCCCACAGCAGGTACAGTAGTCAAACATCACTGTGGACAACACAGTTAATCAAAGTGAAAATACAGATGTTGAAAGAAGTTTAAACAAACAAACAAACAACAACGGAAAAGCTTGGTCTCTTGGACACCACTGAAGGTCTTGTGCTAATTATAAAGATTAATATGATAGAGTGGGTAAGATATTCATGTCCTGTGGTCATCTTGTCCAAGCTCCAGATGATGTTTTTTTTTGGTAAATCACGGAAATGATTTGGTCCAACATGTGAATTATTTTTGGTTAATCATTTTTGGACACATTTAAAATAAAAAAGTAAATAATAATAATAATGATAATAATAATAAAATTCCAGATTTATGACTGCATCAGTATAGAAGTCTGACCATATCACGCATCACAAAGATCAGTTTGACAGGTTGAGATGAATCATTTGAGACATTGCCTTCCTCAGCGATGAAATGATTCATGCTCCTACATTTTACCCAAGCCCCCAAGCTGCAGTTATTATAGCTGGGGAAAAATGCAGGCTTTGGTATTCGAACACTTGCATGAGTGCTTTTAGCCATGCTGAGTTCACTGTGCTGTCTAAAGGCTGGTGATTTTGTAAAGCGTCTCTATGATTGGTCTCTCAGACTGCAGAATCTACCCTTTGCACTGCTGAACTTGAGCTGGATTTCCTTCCAGTGTACTCGGGGCCATGTCTAAGCAGCATTTCTTTAGTTAATAAAAAAAATAAATAAATAAATAAATAAATAAAACTATTTAGCTTATATAAACATATTAGGAATGTGGTTTCCTTCACCTATGACTCGACAGTGGGGGAAAAAAAGTGCTTCCAAATCCTCTAAGTGCATTTTTTTTTTTTTTTTTTTTTAAGATTATTTGCTGTACGTACAAGTGCATAGTGCAGAGCGGCAGGGAATTTGCACTTGCACGCAGTCTTTATGCGATCGCGCGTGCTGTGGAATGACTGCAAGCATATTTCTCAAAGCCATGACACTAGGAGTCTAATAAATACCGCTACAGCTCTCATTCAGCTTCAGCGTGAGCATGTAAACTAGCGTAATCGACGGAAATATATAAAACTATATTTCTTTGTAAAGGAGCTGTCTATAAATTTAAACCGTGCTCGCGGCTGCAGTAAAAACACACCATGTCCTCTTGTTGACATTGCGAGGTAATAATCGGCAGAGTTACGTTTTACAATTAAGCCATTACTTTCCTTTCGTTTTCATTTAGACAGAACGGATTGTTTTGTTATAAACGGATGCAAATACAGGTAGGAACAGGGAGAGATCGCTGGTCTTTTTGTCCTGCCTAAATAGAGCCTTGGCCTCTAGAGGTCGCTTATGATCAGACGGCTATGAGGGAAGGAGGGCGAACAAATGAGGCAGAGTTTGACCTTTACGCTAGAAGAAAAAACAAACGACGATTTTAATTGATGTTGGTACACGCTCCAGAACTGTGTTATACAAGATACCATGAAACATGCACATACATTCATATACCACTTATTATACTCAACCTGCTTACATTAGGCTGGTAAAAGATATATATTAAATAACCAGTCGTAAAGGCCCTGCGATGGATGGATGCCCCATCCATCATAATGACCAGATAGTCCCTGATGAGCGAGCCGAGGACAGTGGCGAGGAGAAACTCCCGGAGATGGCAGGAGGGAGAAACCTTGAGAGGAACCAGACTCAACAGGGAACCCGTCCTCATCTGGGTGATAGACAGGCGAGTCTTTTTCAAGCTGCCACGTGACTAAATTTGCGTAACCGTGTTTTAAATGGACTTTTCGTCACATACACATAATTGAAATTCGTCACATACACAGTCAGACGCAGTTTGATATGAAGTGAAATGCATCACAGAATACGACTGCTGATGAAAGGAAAGTTTCAGGATGGAATGAGAGAATTTAGAAATTAGAAATATAAAAGAAATATGTAAATAAACTTAAGATGTAAAGGACATTTTACATTAACCTAATGTACAAGTAATAAAAATTATGAAAATACAATACTTGAATACAATTGTAGAATGAAAAATATCAATATAAAAATATACGCCGTAAACCCGATTAAGTTGGCAAAACTCAAAATACAGTATTTGAGGTAATCAGTTACATCAATTTTTTTTAAAGTAATGATGTTTCCAATTTTAAGTAAACAGAACTGTCAATTTTTTGAGTTTGTTGAACTTGGTGCAAATCAAAGAAATTGTTGCAGACAATCCGGCCCAGGAATCGAACCCGGGACTTTCGCATGGCAGGCGAAACACCTCCCACTGAGCCCCCGGAGCTCCATAGAGTTTAAATTGGTGGAAGTTTAAGGTGACAGTCACTGTTACTTAAGTACTTACGATTACTTAAAATATCAAATTTGTTCAGCTAACTTGAAAAGTAAAATTTCTACAAACTCATAAATACCAAAAAGTTCTAAATACTCGACAAGGTCTATTAATTTGACCTAATTGCAAATATTTACGTTAACAGTACGCAATGTGTTTACAGTGTATAATAAAATCGAAAATATAATAAAATGAAATTAAACATAGAAGAGTGCGGATGTGCAGAATATTGTGTGAGGTATACAAGAGCCAATCAGAATGAGGGTATTATGATGACATAAAGTGCACACACACACACACACACACACACACACACACACACACACACACACACACACGCAAAAAAATAGCAGGATAACACCATATTAGCCAAATCTCGGATAATGATTCACGGAAAGCAGCACTATAAGCGTCTGGCCTGAGTAGGATAGCACATTCTTGCCCGTTGCTAATGCTAATGCTGCTGGTTATGCTAATCTCGCCCTGTATATTTTCAGTCAAAAAAATGTGGAAACCGGGCCTAGTGTTATGAGATATGCATCTTATTTTGTTTCTTTGCATTGATAAGTCTACGTACTGTAACTAAATGAATAAAAGGGTTACATCAATGGTTTCCTCTTTTTAAAGTTCCTATTATTAAATAATCTTATCAAAATCAAAATCTATTCCTGGCTACGCGCCCTGTGTGGAAGTAAACGCCTTTCTGCAGACTGGTGGTTTGTAATAAACAGATTTCTAAGCACTTTCTGTAGGTCACATGACATTGTAAAGTGTGAATCCCAACCTGCTGTGTCACATGGCATGAGCACTCGAAAAATGTATTTATTACAAAATCAACAGAATTGAAGAATTGCACGACCATTTACAACTTCAACTGGAACATGTGACATACTGTTATTAATTTCTGCAAAAACAACGCTCGAGTACGAAACCTGGGTTTCAATGCCCTAAAGAGGCTGATGGACAGAAATCCATTTCTTTTGAAGAGTTAAGATTTGAAACCCTTAGAAGCGGACTAATGAACGTTCCAGACAGGGAAGTGGCAGAAAGGATGAGCAGAGAGCCACTAGAACCACGGCTGGACTAAATGGGGACGGGCGTAGAGATTACTAGCGAAACCAAAAGCAGTGCTGCAACACAAAAGATCTATGACGACTGTTATACCTGCACCAGCAAAACCTTGGGAAGGGGACAAAAAAAAAAAAAAAAACGACATTAATGTTATAGACGTATTACACAATCTCCAAGCTTTAAGAGTTCATTTCCCTGGCTGTCACACATGTACAGAAAATGTTTTAATTGGACCGATTTTAAACTCAATGTAGTGGCGAATCAGCTGCTAAGGTGGGCAATGCCCCTCCTGTCCCCATCCCAACTCCACCCCTAAGGGCAAAGTTTGCCTTCACCCTCTCCAAACAAACCTCAGCGTATGCTCTCCACTTGGAATCGCTGGAATCAGTAAAGAAGCTGGATGAGAGGGTGAACCACTCATGGGCTGAGGATGATCCGTTACCAGAAAGGTTTACAGGGCATGAGGTTGAGACTAGATGTGTCTATATATATATATTTTTTTTCCTATTATGCAAGTTGTCAGAAATGATGCTCAAAAAACATGAACTCTCAAAAGAATCACTAACCTGACAATCCTGAGCAGAGCTGGAGAAAGTACACGAATGCTGTACTCGAGTAAAAGTAGAGATTCGCTATGAGTAATATAATATTACTTAAGTAAAAGTAGAAATACTGGATTTACTCACTTTTGAAGTACTGGAAGTTTCACGGGACGGGAGGCACTTAATGCTCTCACATCAATTATGGCTCTATAGCCAGTCTTGGGCATCTCAGAACTCATATGAACAGAAGGAACGGATAGCGGATATACAAGTGTGTTGTGCCGCTCCCAAGTGTGTGTGAGCGAGCAGTCCGACGCGGTCGGTTGCATCACGTGGCTCTGGGGAAACGCATGATAGTCTTTGGCCATCCCTGACTGGTGGTTGTAGCCTTGATGTGTGAGTTGGAAATTGGATACAACTAAATTAGGGAGAAAATAGGGGACACCCCTCCCCCCCCTACTCCCCCCCCCCCCACACACACACACACTCAAAAAAAGAATAAATAAGGACGATGCTTGTATTAGCTCATTGTGGCCTTTTTCATAGTAAAAATAAATAAATAAATAACTGTCTCTCTCTGTTCTTCACGAATTTGAAAGTGCTGTTTTAATCCCCATCTGCAACCATCTCTGCTTGTGACTTCAAACATCTGTTACGTTGTGAGGTGTGGAAAAGGAAAAACAAGTCATGCAATTATGCATAATAGTCTGCAGGTGGCAAAAGTTTTGTTCATGCAGAAATGTAGTTAAGTAAAAGTATAGATGTTTACTGTACGTTAACTAAGTTACCTCCCACCTCTGATCCTTAATACCTGCCTGGTCAGAATAATTGGGGTTTACAACAGCCTGATTCTTTTTTTTCAATAACTTTTTTTGGTTACCGTTTTTTTTTTTTCTTTGGATGATTTCTTTTTGTAACGCCAAACTATTTTTTATAGTTTTATAGGCCATCTCTAGATCAAGTTAAAATCCAAATATAGTTACAGATGAAAATATTTAAAACAGTAAACAAAAAACTACTGAGACATTTCATTCCTTCTCCAGAGACAGCAGGGATTGTGCTTGGATTTCTGCATCTTGTGTAAATTTCAGCTTAAGTGGAACCGATATGTACGACCAGTTCAATTCTAAATTAACGGCATTAGCATCTTCATGGCATGTGACGAGAAGTAACCTGCTTTGTACAGCCGTTAAAATGAAGCCAGGTGTGATTCTTGTGCTGCATTTTGGGAAAAATCGTCAGGGTTAATTGACTGTGTCGCCATTAGGGGCGGAGCGAAAGTCATGCATAATGACGCATAAGCGTAAGGTGAACTGAACATGTTAGTGGCATGGCAGTATTGAATGCAATAAAAGAAGCGTTGACGTCCAGGACTTCAATTTCAATCGAAAGACTTTCATTGTCTTTATAACTGATATGATTATTATAGGTTTGAAAAAAACAATCTTTGAAAAATAAAAAAAATTGCTTTCTGCACCTTTAATGATGATGCAAAACAATTGTTAACAGAACACCACCGTTGTTTTTAACAACTCCTGGGTGGATTAAAAATAAAAGAGGTCTTGAGATCTCCATTATTTACAAACTAATAATAAACATCCAGATCCATCGTTAAAATCTGCGCAGTCCGTGTCTGCGCCCCCTGTGATAACACCAGTCGGGAAACTTCGACGCCTCACATTATGCTGCTTTGGGTCGCCGTGCCAAAGCCGTGGCATTAAGGAACAGCAGAGTCAGTGCAAACGCGAGTGTGTGCATATTACAGCTTCATCTTCTTTTTTTTTTTTTCCTTTTTTTTTTTTTTTTTTTTACAACAGAAACGAGTAAGCGTGTTAGACCATATGCTGTTATAAAACAGCGTCTGGCAGACGCCCTGTGTGTCCTCCCCTGAGATCTGTCTCATAGACACTTAAAGCGCACCCGGTAGATGCGAACACCGCGCCCCCCCCCCCCCTCCCTACCACCTAACCCCTCCCCCACCCCCCTGAGAGGCAGCTAATCTTTATAAAGTGGTTACCGTCTCACTAATTAAACAGCCAGTGAGAAAAGTGTTTGTGGAGGTACAGCAGGCTCATGCTTCGTCCTGTTGAATTTAAGGAAAATGCACCATCTTGTATTTGCTGTCTCTGCATTGCAGTGTAAGTGTGTGTGTGTGTGTGTGTGTGTGTGTGTGTGTGTGTGTGTGTGTGTGTGTGTGTGTGTACGTGGTGTGCTTGACCCTGAACAGACACTACTGCCAGACTTCTCTAGGGGTCAGGGACATCAGTTACCTCTTGAGCTGTGTTTGGAGATGTGTGAGTGTATTGAGCAGCACCAGAACCCCGAACAAACCCCTGATACCACTCCTGGGGCGATACCTGTCTTATTTGTTTGTTTGTTTGTTTGTTTGTTTGTTTGTTTTTACACAGAACCTACACCATGTTAAACACACGTTTTATATTTTGTAGGTCCACCTTGTGTCTCCAAAATAGCTCTGATGTTTCGAGGTCTGGACAGCACAAGACCTCTGAAGGTGTGACGTGGTAACTGGGAACCATGACATTAGGATCAGAACCTTTAAGTCGCCGTGGATCGGACATGGAAAAATAAGTCTGATGCGGTGGGGAGGTTGATTGAAGTGAGACTTGGGGAATTTGCAGGCCAGGTCACCACCTTGAACGCCATTCCTGAACATTTTTTTTTTACAGCATGTCATAATCCTGCTGAAAGAGCCCACACTGGGAGTCCTGCTGCCATGAAGGGGTGGATGTGATCTGCATGGTGGTTATGAAGGAGATCTGTATTAAAGTAACATCCATCTCATTGCTTTCCACTGCCGCAATTGGCTTGCTTTTGGCTTTTCAACAAAATTGCTCAGATCTTTACGCTTGACCTTTTCCCCCCGCTTCTGACACATCCAGTTCTAGAACTGAGTGTTCACTATGCGTCATATCCCACACCTTGCCAAATAATCAGAAATAATAATAATAATAATAATAATAATAATAATAATAATAATAATAATAATGGTGATTGTATCCAACGTTGTCATTCATTAAGTGTTAAGTCTTTTATGTAAATTCCGAGAGCTGAGAAGTAAAAACCGGCACTGTACTTTTACTTCTGTTGAAAGTTCAGTACTTTTGTATTCTCAAAAGTCATTAATCACATAAAAGTGCTGCTGTACAAAAGTCATGACCCACCCCTCATTTCTTCATATTTTGTTTCAAAGGGACAGACATTTAGCTTTTTTTTTTAATGCAGTCTAAAGAATAAGTTCTCCAGGCTTCCTGAAGGACCTTTTCGGGTCTCATTTTTGGCAAGATTTTGTCTCTTATTTTCACTAACTGAACGTTTTTTTTTTTTTTTTTTCAACTGAAGGTGTGTATTACTTATACATTATTATGTACAGTATAACATCAGTGTTGTTGATATGGTGAAGCTTTGAGTTTTTCAATATTACGTGTAAACTGTACCATTATAAATTTCACATTATTATTATTATTATTATTATTATTATTATTATTATTATTATTATTATACATTTTATTTGTAACACACTTTTCATTCATTAAATCTCAAAGTGCTAACATTAAAGAAAAATAAAAACAGAAAAGGTTTAAAGCAATAAAATAAGACCACATCAAGGCTAAAATAATATTAAAAAAAAAATAAAAAATAGAAGAGGTATAAAACAACCAGTTTGAAACCAAATCAACAATTATAAACTTTCTTGAATAAAAAGGTCTTCAGGTTGAATGAAGTAATGAATGAATGTATTATAAATGAGTTAGCATTCATGGAAAGGGTCTCCAGTGTGAGTGTGGTGTATCCTGACATGGGAAAGGCTTCAGGCCAGAAGACTTTCAGGCGAATGACGCAGCAGCTGTTTATGATCCCTATAAGCCAGTTCCATAGAATGTTCAATAGAATTTCTTCACTCTGTATACCTGCAGTGGGACACTACAGAGGTTCTGCTATGGCTCTGATGGTCTGCTGAATTCAGTTGTTCAGTCTTTAAAGCATGTTCAAGGCTTTGGCGGGAGACGATTCCCAGCTCCGTCGTGACCTGTCTACAGTATGGACATGTTTAGATTCATTTCGATTAACAGGAAGCATGTGGCCGTGAGCTTTCCTACATATTCCTACATATATGTTTGTCATTGTCATGTGTCCGTATTGGTTCAGATGAAGTTCTTTATAACGAATGCGAGTGCATTGTTTATTACCTCTGTGGATTGGGTTAGGGGAAGCTTTGTTTCTTTGGCAAATCTAAAAACGAAAAGAAATCAGTCATCAGCCGGAAAAACGTTCTAATATTTCGTCCAATCACCTTTAGCTTGGATTACAGCATGCAATGTGGTTGGGAAATGATTCCTCATGTTCCTAGAACCAATCTTACTGTTTGAGTCCTGGAAAATGGCTTGAGGGAACTTAACATCCATAGATGTGATGTGCTGGTGATTCAGTACATTCAGGTCGTCAGCTGACTTCATTTTATCGCCACATATCGTTGCCGAGTCTCGACCTGAGCAACTGGAGCAACCGCAGATCATAACACTGTCTCCAGAGGCTTGTACAGTACTATATATGATGGGTGCATCACTTCCCTTCTTACTCTGATGCACCCATCGCTCTGGAATGATGTCAATCTGGACTCATAAAACCACAATTTTCCATCACTTCAAAGTCCAATCTTTAGGTTGCCTAGCAAACTGAAGCTTTTTTTTCTTCTTTTTTTTCTGCTGAGTCGCACTAACAAGTGGTTTTCTAATGGACACACAGCTGTTTAGTCCCAATCCTGTGAGTGTGTATGGAAATGCTCTTACCTTCACTAAACATGCAAACTTCATTCTCAGATTAAAAATGTTTTTTTTTTTTTTTTTATCTGATCATGTTTCTTTTTTTGAAGTTCCGCTTCAGCACTGTCCTTCCATGTAATTTAGATACCGTGTTGGACAGATCTGAACCCATGTTAATGTTTTTCTTTGCCTGATGCAGGGCAATGCTGTGACCCTTCTGGTCATAATGGTGACTTTTTATTTGACCAGGCAGCCTGATCGATCAATGTCATTAAAACAAGCACCGATAGCCGGCCACGTGTCATTCCTTCAGTAACCTTTACATTGCATCGATGTATGGTGGAAAAGGGGGTGGAGTTTTCCTAGACCGAATTACTAAATGTCTAAAAATTCCTTAATACATTAATTGTACAAGATTTGTGACCCGTCTTACAAGTCATACAAGTTAGTTCCGTGTTATGGCCATTAGAGCACAGTAGGTGAAATGTGTCAAATCCTCAATGTTCAGGTTTTAAAAATCAGTTGATAAATGCCTTATGTTTCTGATCCTTATGTTTTATCCCTAAACATTGTTTTCAAGCACTTTAATGATGCTGGTTACTACAGCGGTGATGGGAAATCGTGCATTTTTGCACTACTGGTGGAGTTATTTCTAGGGGTTTGCAGGGAAATCCTGCTCAAAGTCAGGCTGAGGATTCCCTCTTTCTTATGACATCACAGAATCTTTACATTTACTGGAGTTTTCTTAGATGCTCATGAACTGGACATCATGCAGTAATAAATGTGGGATGAACCTGGAGCTAATCGAACCAGAAATCTGAAGAAAATATGCGTACGTCTAATCACCCAAAACGGTGAGCTAATACCTGATTTGATGTGATCACATTTACAGAAAAAAACTAAAGGAATATTTATGTTTTTTTTTTTTTTTTACCAAGAAATTGCCTTTATACTATAGATATTCCAGATAAAACCTAATTTCCTTACAGGGATGCTGGACAAAAATACTTTAAAATCATAAAAATTCTGGTCAATTAAACCATGACTAACAAGAAACTCTTCTTAAAATGTAAAGTTACACCTAGAAATTGTTTGTTTGGCTTTTTTTTTTTTCTCATTGAATTTCTGCCATTTTCAGCCCTAGAGAGGTTCCAGTCCCATTGCAGGCACAGTGACGATAGATGTATAGGATGCCATTGACTATTTTAAGCGTATTAATCGCTTATTTGTGTGTGTGTGTGTGTGTGTGTGTGTGTGTGTGTGTGTGTGTGTGTGTGTGTGTGTGTGTTGTATGTTTCAGGATTCGAGATTTCTCTTGAATCTCTAAAGATTTTGTTGACTTTAGGATACTTCATCAGTTTCTCTCTCTCTCTCTCTCTCACACACACACACACACACACACACACACACACACACACACACACACACACACACACACACACACACATATTCAGAAAGAGAAAGAACCCACATACTGTAGACATTCCTTTTCATCTATTTTCAATCTGCGTTATCCTCTTTCCAAACTCGCCGCTTTCACCCCTCCGTATGTTTATTTGTGAACATTTCTTCCCCCCTCCATGCCAGATATTCTTCAACATAAAAATCCTCCTTTCTCCGGGCGTCACATGTCAGCTGTCGCGCTTTTCTGCAGGTTTTCTCTCCACTCCTGCAATGTCGAGGCGCAGACGCTAGAACCGATCCCGGATCCTTTTCTAAATCGGGGGAACAGTGGGTAAAGAGGGACGGAGAGGGAGGAAGAGACAAAGGTATGAGCAGAGACGCTCGTACTGTGCCAGCAGAGCTGCTTAATCATAATTAAAAACCCTGAACGGGAGCCAGGCGGCGTTGGCAGCCATCCTCCTGTTCCTCCTGTTCATTCTGTTAATATTGCCATTAATCCTCGTAAGCCTGTTTGGACTTCATTATAGCTGAACGCGTCCAGACTCTGTCTCCGGCGCATTTTGTCCTGCAGGCTCGCAGTCTCAGCTCGGCAGAGCAACCAGGTCCAACTCCTCCATATCGCTCTATTATTCCTTCATGCAAATGCTCATGTGTTGATCATTGAGTTTAGATAAATGATGATGATAAACATTTCAAATCTTTAAATCTCGTAACGGGCACGGCACGGAAATCTGCTGCGGGGTAGCAACTGAGAGCAAAAGTTCACGTTAAGCTTGAGTAGTTATGGGATTCTTCAAAATAATCAGCCACAAAGAGGCCAAACTCAGCACAGTGAGGCCAAGTGTTTGTCCCAAGTTTGTGCGAGGGTCAAATGAATGTCTGTTAAGTTCTCTCTCAAGTTCAAGCAAAAAGTCTGGATTAGAAAATCACAGCAGTGAATAGAGCGGTATCGCTTACAATCGATTCCAATATATTAGCATGGACGCGGTTTTCGTTTTAACAATAAAAAAATCATTTAAAAATCCTTATTGTGTTAAAATGCTTTAACGCAAATAAATGTAAAGGCATCTGAGAGCAGGGCTAACCATCTCAGAATCCCTCGTAGGAATCGAGTAGGGAGTTAATTTAGGACTGAAAATATTCCTACCTCAGAGTAGGACATAAAAGTTATTTAGAAACGTCCTACTCTTACTTTCAGCGAGGAGTAAGACTGCGCAGAGGAAACTGTGTGACGTCACTTTCTACGACACAGGGCCACAGAGTACTGCTTATTAGCTGCTACTGCAAGGAGCTGCTTATTTGAACTGGACAAGAGGGCGATTATGGGGCGGGGCTTCGTTCACTGCGTCATAGCGGGAGATCAGGGCCTGTGCCTGGATCTGCCTATTGTAGGTTGCACGTTATACTGGGTGTGAGGTTTAAATGGCGGTAAAGCGAAATGGTGAAATCAGTGGCAAATGATTCCATGATGATGATGATTTCATGATGATGATGGATGATGACCACGACTCCATGAATGCAGTTTGTTCTTCATTGATTTCATGCCTTTGTGGTAGGAAATGTATGAATCTGCAGTGCTGTAAGAGCAGAGTTTCATTTATTATTTCTGACACTGTCGGATGTGTCACTGTTTCAAAGCTGCATCTTTGCTGTTATTAAAAAGCCGTACAGTGTCGGTCACATGCGGCGGCAGCACACGGAATGTTCATTAATGGACCAGTTGCATACCGCAAGCGATGTGTTAAAAAAAAAAAAAAGTATTTCATTTCTGTCCAGGCATATCTTTTATGCGTGTCATTAATTGTTACTGAAACGTCTCTCCTCCACCATTTCCTTGCTACTCCTAACCAGTTAGGACACCTCAGGAGCTCTACTACATTTTGGTGGAGATGGGAGTGATTTCCTACTGTATTGTAAGAATTTGGATAAATAGTTCTCCTCCAGAACGGAGGACCAAAATGGCATCATTCTGAGAATTTTTGGCCACTAGGAGCAATTTCCTACTCTGAGACGCTTAGGAATAGACAAGCCCAGTTCTAGAATCCGGGTCCATCAGATTGAAGAGATTCCAAATCTAAACTAATCTCAGAACTTAGTTTCCAAGTCAGTTAAATTTTATTTGTGTAGCACTTTTAATAATGCTCATTGACACAAAGCAGGTTTAGAAAATGAAGAAAATCTAGAAAAAGACGAGGTCCTTGATGAGCAAGCCAAGGGCGAAGGATAAAGTCCCTGAGATGACAACCATGAGAGGAACCAGACTCAAACTGTCCTCATTTGCGTGATATCTACATTAATACTATGACCATAAATCAGTTCATGGTATATACTGGATGTGTGCTGTAAGGTTGAAACTTCAATAACAGAAAAAGAGTTTAAAGTAACATACATTTCACTTTCCTTGTTAGAGACACTGTTTCTGTTTGCACACCTACAACTTCCAGACTGAGGCGTTAAAGACTCACTGGCATCCCACTTGGACCCACTTGTACTTGGGTACAACAGCAGACTTCATTAATGGTGTATACATCTGTTTGCATTACCCACTGAATATGGAAGAAAACCGGGTTTCCGGGGTTGGTTCTTGGTTCTTGGTTCTTGAATCAATCATCGTGGCCCACTGGGGTGGCTTCCAACATACCCAGACCTACTGTAGGTCCACTGCAGTGAAACCTACTTGGGGGCACTTGAAGGTCATGGTATACAAAGATCATTTGAAGGAACACATTTGAAGTGTGATTGCATGCGCAACCTCAGATTTCATCAACATACATAATAATGCATGTTTACAAAGAAATGGCCATCATGTAGGAGATGGTTAGCAAATAAAGCTACATTTTGCTAAAAACAAAGTGTTAATTTTCTAAAGATGTTTGGGGCAATAATATTATATTAATCCATTTAATAATTTGTTGTCGGATGTTAACGACCCTTATTATATCACTCACTCACTCATCATCTACTGTATACCACCTTAACCTGTATACAGGGTCACAGGGGGCCTGGAGCCCATCTCAGGAGACTTAGGGCACGAGGACCAGACTTAGGGCACAAGACTTAGACCTACACCAAGCCATCACAGGGCACAAACATACCGTACACGCGCTCATTCATACACTGTGGGCAATTTGGGAATGCCAGTTAACCTAATCTTTGGAGAAAACCCATAAAGGACAGGGAGAACATGCCATCTCCATGCACTCAGACCCGTGTTTAAGTTTGGGGCATCCTCACAGCTGGACGTGTCTATCTGGTGTGCGTAGGGCGGTGATGGTGCAGAGGCTTAGGCCGGTCACTGTTTGCATATGTGTATTGAGAGCACATAGGCCCGGTTTGTTGGCGACTGTGTGTATCCCCTAAGAGTATATCAAAATCCATTGGGTGCATTTTGCACACAATCCATGACATGCAGAACAAAAGTTGTTCAGCCTACTGAGCTCTAAATGTTTAATGGGTTTCGCGTGCATACATGCAAGTGTGTATGAGCTACGCAGCAAAATCTCGTGTGAGACGCCACGCCTTTTTGAGCATATTAAGACCCCCCCAAAAACCCTGCGTGCTGGGAAAAATAAAAGAACAAACGCCCTTATACCCTATGCCGTCATAGAGCTGATGTCATAGTAATCATAAAAAATAAAAATCCTTGCAATAACAATAGGGCCGTCGCACATTATGACATCTGCACTATGAGACATCAACACTATCATAGCGAGACGATGACGTCATAGGCACTACTATTAGTACACGCAAGGCGCTAATGATAAGAAGCCGGAAGCTCGACTTGCTGAAAATGATCCTGCGCATTTAATACTGTATCAAACCTCCTTCCTGTTCACATTTCAAAATAAACATTTAACTTAGATTTTAAGAGAAGTACATTGAAAAATCATAGATAGCAGAGCAGTGGGCGCCCCAACTTTTGAACCAACTTTTTCTACTTTAGAGTCCAATTTATTAGTGGAGGGAGAAACACACAGACATGACTAATGTTGACGCTGATAAAAGAGCAAAGTAGCATCTCTAAAGCAAATAAAGGGCGTGTATAGCAGAAAAGATTGCTTATACTGTTTCCTGGTCTGGACAAAGGCTTTTCTCTACGGGCCGAATTCCTTCCTGACATGCAGTCTGTTGGTAATTTATCTACAACTAGGTGACGAACACTCGGCCATCTGGATAAACACGTGTTTTAGGGTTCTGGTTTAATTAAGGATGGTGTTTGGGTTTGTAAATCACACTGATTACTCATGCGTATCCATGTGCAGTGGAGTGAGGGTGGGGTGGGATGGTGGTGGTGGTGGTGGTGGTGGTGGTCGGAAGGGGGGGGGGGTATTTGTGCCTAGCCAGTTAAAAAAAACAACAACAAAAAAACACACACAAAAAATTCAACCACATTGTTTAATATTTGTCTCTGGCTCAGACGCTTCTCCCAGAGTGCACAGAGCATCTGATGCTTATTTGATCATGTTTCTGGGCAGAAGCTTCAGAATCTTGCGCGAAGCTTTGAATAAAACTTTTGGATGTTGTGAATGAATGAGATACACGGAGCAAGATATTTATTGATTTCATGCATTCCCGTGTCCTGTTCAAGAGTTGATACGTTTGAATTTTCCATAAAGGACAAAATTCCTGAGCAATAGTTAATTAGAGGTCTAGAAGAGAGACATATGCATGTGGACTAGCGAATTATTATTATTATTATTATTATTATTATTATTATTATTATTATACAATGATCACACATTACTGTGCAAAAGTCTGAATGAACCTAAATGATAAATATTTACTGTCCCAAAAGTTTTGAGAATTGCACATATATAAATATTTTTCATATATTATCAGATATTACTATGATATACTAAAGTATAATTTCTAGAATCTCATACAGTAAGTGTCTAAGGCTTGACAACTACATTAACCATTAAACCAACAGTAAAGCTTCCCGAGACCATTCATGTGCTTCTCAGCCAAGGGAGTTGGCTCATCCACAATTTTGACTAAGAACACAGCAATGAATAAAGAAATGGTACAAAAACATGCCCAGAGAGCAACTTTTGAACCCAACCATTGACGAAAAGTTTGGTGACAAACAATGCCTTTTCCAGCCATAAGGCAAAATCATAACTAAGTTACTCAGGAAACAAAATGTTAAAATTCTGGGTCCATTTTGGCCAGGAAACTCCCCAGACTTTAATCCCATTGAGAACCTCTGGTCGATCCTCAAGGGACGTATATACAGCATGAGCACGGCTGCATTTATAGTCTCGTATGCGCTAAACCAAACGTTTACTGTATTTTAGTTAAAAGGCCTTTGAGATACAGTATATCGCAGCAGGAACCCGGACACTGGATGAGTGTTGGAATGTACTTGTACAGTAATGATGTTGCGATGAGGTCCACCGTCGGAAGAGCGTTTTTTTTTTCAAAAGTTAATATACTGTGTGACTTTGATGAAACGTTTATGTTGAGAAAATCATAAAAGCACAAACACAACGTTACAAATCTAACCTCAAACATGTGTATTAAACTGTAACCTTTATTTGAAATATTAATGCTGATTAACATCCACTCGCAAATCGTCTGACCACATCCAGGGTCCAGGTTCTAACAGGGTTTAGAGATCTGATCAGGGACGGACACAACAGCTTCCTGCACAGCACGCAGTGTGTATCCCGTCTCACGCGTCTCTTAGTGTGGTAATCTTACATTCTGTTTCAATTCAATTTCAGAAATATTACCTTTAGTGGCATCTTAGCTCAGAAATTACTCTATTGTTTGCACAGCGTTTGAACTTTATCACGTCTTTAACGTTGTTGTCTATCTAATTGCCTTAATAACCTTTTTTTTTTGTATTTAAACATCTTTTTACATTAAACTATCTAAGATTATTAATATAAAACATAACTGTGAATAAACCTGCAAACTGGAAGCATTATTTGTTCTGGAAAAAAAAAACAGTATATGAAAAAAATAATGTATAGTGCTGTGAAAAAGTATTTGCCCCATCCTGTTTTTTTTCAAGTCATATTTAAATGACATAATATTGATTATTTATATGATTAATATTACATAAAGATAACCAGAGTAATTTATTAAGGGGGAAACAAATCTGTCCAAACCTGCCTGGCTGAATGTGAAAAAGTAATAATAGAAAATAAATTAATGATAATAAAAATAAAAATAAAAACATTAATAAATGAATAAATAAATGAATAAATGAATAAATAAATAAATAAATAAATAATAATAATAATAATAATAATAATAATAATAATAATAATAATAATATATATCCAGTTAGGAAGCCGAGGTCAGAGCACAAGGTCAGAGCTCAAGGGCTCAACAGTGGAAGCCTGGCAGTGCTGGGGCTCGAACCCACAGCCTTAACCGATTGAGCCACCGCTGCCCCAAGACCCAATACTGTATCTAGTTGTGACACTCTTGGTGTTTGCCATAACTGGGAATAAGTCTTTCCAATTGCTGTGGAGGAATTTTGGACCGCTTTTTTTTGCAGAATTGTTTTAAATCAACCACATTAGAGGATTTTCAAGCATGAAAGGCCTGTTTAAGAATCTCAATAGATTGAAGTCTGCACTTTGACTAAGCCACTCCAAAACCTTCATTCTGTTTTCCGGAGACATCCAGTGGTGGACTTGTTTCGACTTGCGAAAAAACTAATAAAATAACAGGAAGGGGGGCAAATACTTTTTAACGGCACTGTAAATTACCTTCTAAATCATGAAAACACAACATTTGTGCAGAAAATTGCATAATACAAACACTTTCTAGGCTACATTTCAGACTTTAAGACCTTAAGACCCAAAGGCGTAGCAGAACCCGGGAACGTGCCTGACCCCAGATTGGAGAGAAAAAGGAAAGTTTGTTCCTAGAAATAAAAGTTTCTGAAATAAAACTTGTCTAATTAAGCGATAACCAGCAGATAAGGCGAGGAAGTTCCTTTGTTATGCAGCGTTCTTAACAACCGAGTCTCTCATTCACTGTGTCCTCTAATCAGACAGTGAGAAGGCGGGGCCACGACCTTCGCCCTGATCTGTTGTCTAATTGGACGCCGCATTTGCCACTCGGCCGACTGGAACATTAAAGACGTTGTAATTGGGGGTTGTCAGGTTATTAGAGTCGGGCTTGTGCGGGCTGGACGGAAATGCCGAGCACGTCAATGCTGGGAAACGAGAAGCGGCGAGGAAAAGCCTCATTTATGAGAGAGCAGCAGAACATCTTCAAAAAAAGCTCGGAGGCGCTGGAACACACACACACACACACACACACACCTGAACATACACACACACACACACACACACACACACACACACACACACACACACACACACCAGAACATACACACACACACACACACACACACACACACACACACACACACACATCAGTCAAACCAGCAGTCCCTGGGAGGATGCATGCTGGGTGTATGTACACAGACACATGTGTATATGAGTGTCTGTATGTGTGTGTGTGTGTGTGTGTGTGTGTGTGTGTGTGTGTGTGTGTGTGTGTGTGTGT
>JAAGKR010007454.1:22159-36658 GCA_011419295.1 Clarias macrocephalus | reverse complement strand
TGTGGTCTGCCTGGATTTGTATGGTGGCTGGGGATGGTTTCCATTAAGACTGTCCTATCATCGATTGATGCTCTGGGGACCTGTGACTTCAGTTGTTCGATAGCTCAGGACTGGAATCTCCTACAGTCTACCTGAGCCTCCAGGAACAAACTGGACTCCTTTTAATTTTAACACATCTCCTGTTACACTGAACTTCCAGTACACATTATTAAGTTGATCAATCCCTGCTATCCGTTATCACCCAGATGAGGATGGGTTCCCCGTTGAGTCTGGTTCCTCTCAAGGTTTCTTCCTATTACCATCCCAGGGAGTTTTTCCTTGCCACCGTCGCCCTTGGCTTGCTCATCAGGGACAATCTTATCATTTTGATTCATACACATTGCATACAGACTTACTTCTTTTTATTGTGTAAAGCTGCTTTGCGACAATGTCAATTGTTAAAAGCGCTATATAAATAAAATTGACTTGACTTGACTTGACAAACATGAACGCCTGGAGTTTACTGGGGATTCAACTGGGACAGTGTGCTGTGGTCAGATGAGACAAAGATAGAGGTTTTGGTAACAAACATTCTAAGTGGGTCTGGCTTAAAACTAAAAATGAGTATGCGGAAAAGCACCCCATGCCCACTGTGAAGTATGGTGGAGGATCTGTGATGCTGTGGGGCTGCTTCTCCTCCGAAGGCCCTGGGAACCTTGTTAGGGTGCATGGCATCAAGAACTCTCTGAAAAAACAGGACATTATAAATCAAACCTTAAGGTCTCTGTCAGAAAGCTGAAGATGGGTCGTCATTGGGTCTTTCAGCAGGATCATGACCCAAAATGTATAACGATATCAACACAAAAATGGTTCAACAGACACAAAATCAAGCTCCTCTCATGGCCATCTTAGTCCCCAGACCTCAACCTGTAGGATAAAAAAAACCTGTGGGATGAGCTAAAGAAGAGAGTGCATAAGAGAGGACCCGGGACTCTGGATGATCTAGAAAGATTGTGCAAAAAGGAACGGTCAAAGATCCCTCTATCTGTATTCTCCAATCTTGTAAATTGTTATAGGAGGTGATTAGGTGCTGTTAGTGGGCAAAAGGGGGTTGTATGAAGTATTAACATCAGGGGTGCCAATAATTGTGGCAGACATCATTTCATGTAAAAAGAAATACAATTCTTAGTGTGGGATTTTTCCACTGAATAATTGTACTTCAATTAAAGGTTGGATTTTTCTCCTTTTTTCCATTGTGGTTCTATATTGTTTAAATAATAATAATAATAATAATAATAATAATAATAATAATAATAATAAACATTTATTAGAAGCCTAAGAACAGATCTTAACCAGGGGTGCCAATAATGGTGAGCAGAATTGTACAGTATGTCTTTCACACATTGCTCAACTTTATTAAGCTGGGTTTCCTTATCTGGCTTTGCTGAAACATATAACTGTGTGTCATCAGCATAACAGTGGAAACCAATACCAAGCTTAGGAATTAAAGATGTAAAGAGAAAAAAAACAAACAGTGGGCTTAAACTGAACCCTGTGGAACACAAAACTTCACTTAATAACATGCAGAATATATAAATGTGTATATATATAAATGTATATATATATATATATATATATATATATATATATATATATATATATATATATATATATATATATTAAAGTACATTAAGATACATATATACAGTATATAATGTGTGTGTATATATATATATATATACACACACACACACACACACACACATATATATACTATAAAGACAATATATATTGTCTTTAATGTTATCTTTTATCTATGATCCACTTTTTAAAAAAAATAACGCTTTTGGATTAAACAAAATGTAAGAAATAGAAAGAAATGTTTTATGAAATGGGAAAAGCAGAAAGGATAAATGATATTAGTGAAACTGCCGTTGTAATAACTTCACATGTATATGGTGTGTGAGTGCGTGTGTGTGTAAAACGCAGTGTGTGTGCTTCTGATCTCTGTGCGCAGGGAGGGACTTGTGGGGAAATGGAAACTTACTTTTCCCCTGTATAAAAACAAACCCTTTCTCTAATGTTTAACACATACTAGTTCACACCTACACTCATGCAGAAACACACACACATGTTAAATAGTAACAAACACCCACACTGCGGTCCGCAGGATGATTCGCTCACGACAGCAGGGGAGACTGAGAGTGTGGATGATGGTTTTCTGTTTAATACGGGAAGGTATGGGAATGCTTTATGTTCATCTCTGATGCTTTTAAAGGAGAGTTTTACAGATGATCAGGGCTGGTTTGCATCTAGGTTTCATTTATTTTTTATTTTATTTATTTTTTTGTTTTGTTTTTTTACGAGAGAAAAACTTATCTCACTGTTATTGCAGAGCTATATTATAATGCTTTTATAATAATTTACTTTTGTATGCAACCCTGATGGTGATGTGTTTCACAGTATATTGATTTGCTATAAGATTTGCTATAAGTCATTCCTGCATGCGTGCTAAATTCGACTTAAATATAAACAGTTCCTGAAGAAGAGTTCCTGTGAACACACACGCACAGCATGAACGTGCCTTTACAGCACTCTGGCAGCACAAATTAAAATGTAAACAAGAAATCCATTGTATATCTACAAAGATAACTGAAAACTGTTAAACCCCCTGATGTCTGTCTGATCAGATCTGTGTGGGCTTGTCTGATCAGAAAATGATTGCTGCTTGTGTAGCAGGAGATTTTATAGAGAAATTTTAACTGTGTTCTGTTAGTCTGCGCATTCAAAGGTCCCGGTTTGACTTGAACGCCCCTTGGATTTAATATTTTCTAATATTCTGAGATTTTAATATAGAAACATTAAACAGATGGTCAGAAACTGCTGCACTTGCAAATGATAGAAATATACATTTTTACAGTATCATGTTTAAATCATTATTTCCCAAGCTTGCGTGCGGCTGATCGTTTTTTTTTTTAATCCATAGAACGAAATAAAAAATTTGTCACAATTATTGACCACAACTATTACGGTACAATAGTGAATCCACTCATGTTGGGAAGGCTGATTCCTTGCTTGTATGTGTGTGTGTGTGTGTGTGTGTGTGTGTGTGTGTGTGTGTGTGTGTGTGTGTGTGTGTGTGTGTGTGTGTGTGTTATCCCTTTTGTACTGTACATTCCCTCAGTGCACTCGTCACTTCCAGCTCCCCAAAACGTGGCAATTGTCTCCTTTAACATGGAGCACAAGCTCACGTGGAGACCAGGTCCTGGCACAGCAGCAGTCACGCGCTTCAGAGTGCAGAGCTGTGATCTAAAGTAAGTTCGATCTCCTGCTCCATCAGATCATCTCTGTTTAACTCAGGCAGACGTTTTCTACGTTTTGCATTAAGATTCAATTATTTGTCGCATCTACCTTCCAGCACAGTGAAATTATTGTTTTTTATTATCCACATATGTCAGTTAGGAAGCTGGGGTCAGAGCGCAAGGTCAGCCAGGATACAGCGCCCCCTGGAGTGCTAGAGCTCAAAATTGGCAGGCTGCTCGATAGGGCTGGGTCTTCGACCCCCGACTCTCCAATCAGTAACCAATCACTTGTTACTATACTTTATTTGTTATTTGTCATGTTTTCCACATATAGATAAGATGCGGTTAAAAACCATTGCCTGTTACTTGGTCAAACAAGCAGACAACTACAAATTGGCAGACCCAACATACTAACTAAGCATCCCTTATTGTAAATAAAACATTTCCATCAATGTGGCTCAACAAGAAACACACTTTTGTGCCATTTTCCAAAAATTATAGAAAAGTTGGGGGAAAAAAAATACGAGGATAGAAATCTAACAGCTGGAGGAAAAATCATTTCAAAACTCCAGTGGTGAATCTATCCAGGAATTCTTTCAGGATCACACCGAGGACACATTCAGGAGCTGATTAAAGAATCAGGACAAATGTCTAAGGAAACTGTAGGCCGTTATGTTGGCAAGTAACAAAAAAAAAAAAAACCTACCTCTGACAGCTCTAATGTTTCCCCTCTAAAGGACGAAGATCTGGAGTTCAGTGCAGAACTGTTCCGACTTACAGATTGGTGAGTCGTGTGATTTGACCAAACGCTTCAAAGAAATGTACGGCCTTTATCAAGCCCGAGTGCAAGCGTTCGTTCAGGACCAGGAATCCGACTGGACCACATCGAGACTCTTTACTCCCCTGATGGACAGTAAGAAAACTCCTTCATGTAGATGACGATGTTAAATAAACTGAGCTCCATAATAGAAAGTCTTTGCTTTTGATTGTGTAAACCACACAACTGTGAACTGATGTGGAGATAAGACTCTAAACACACACACACACACACACACACACACACACACACACACACACACACACACACACACACACACACACACACACACACACAGTGTAAATGAAAGCGTGTGGTCTAAATGCATCTGATCACTTTGATAAAGCAGATACAATCTTGAGTTTGTTTCCTTACGTTCCTATTTTACTTCCTCGACTGATTTCTGACCTTTGACCTTTGCAGCAACTCTGGGTCCTCCGGCTGTGTCACTAACCGGCTGTGGAAACTGCCTCCTCCTGAAACTCAGTCTGCCACACAGCGTGGAGGAAAATCTTTCCCCGGTGAAATATTTTTATCAAGCGTACACTGTCAATGTGACCAGGACTAGAGACAAAGCGCAGGTGAGGTAGACATGATGTCCAGGTTCAGCCTCAAAATCCTAATCACACATGACAACCAATCACAGTAAATACGGACTCTGACATTTTCAGTAAACTGGGAAAAGGAAACAGATGCATCACTTCCTGTTGCACTGGATATTGCACTTTTATTGATAGACTTATAAATTATTTTGGGGATTTGAATGAATATTTATAGTAATTAAATAAGACAGGGTGCTGTTAAAGGGGGGTGTTGAGTAAGGATGATTGCAAGAGCACCAGAATTTCAAGGGGGCCATAAAAATGCTGTGGTGATAGAAACGGTTTGGTTTCAACAGGGTCAGGGGTGAGTATTTTAGGATTCCAAGGGGCCCTAAGTCTAGTAGATAGGGTAGTAATCTCTAGTAGTGCCCCTGGCTTTAGATAATCTCAAGAAATAACTACAACTTTACTAAACCTTTGCTGTTTTTAAGCAAGCTCTATTGGGTAGCTAAACCGGAACGAGATGCAGAGAACCCATTTACACATGGGCGTTAGTGAACTTGCTTTAAACATGTGTTGTCATTGCAGATGTACAGTATATTCATGGCAAACACTTGACCTTATTAGTTCTGCTTCTTTTACGATTCAATTATTGATCAAATCTATCTTACAGCACAGTGAAATGATTTTTTCACTTATCTGGTTCAGGTTTTAGCACAGGGGCAGTCTGTGCTGGGGCTCGAACCCCCAACCTTCTGATCAGAAGAAATACATTAATTGATTATCACAATTATTTTACACATGTACTTAGAATGGCTGGAATCTGAATCAAATTTTTTATGCACCTCTAATGAACCCATTAACAATACTGAAAGTAAAACTCTGAACTAACATTAATAAAACAGCTGATATGCCTACAGAACCCTGGACAAGGTTCAAAGAGTATAGAAATGCTTTGAAATGCTTTGTTGATGAGAGATAATGAGCTATAATGAAAGGAAATGCATCTCAGAATGAACTTCTCACCTTGAGATGAAAGGCAGAAGACTACATCAGGTTTCAATGGAGAATATGGCGGTGAGGTTACAGTACCGCGAGCACAGGAGCATCCTGGAGATAGAACTGGAGATATCCATATGTTCCATTAGGAGTAGAGGTGAAAATGCCTAGCGTTTGCATTTAGGTTTTAAACATTGGCAGAACAATGAATGTGTTAGGGAACACGGTACAGCATCCAGGAACTTAATTATAAACTTTTTTTTGGGTAAAAAAAAAAAAAAAAAAGGTGCAATTACATCCAATCTGTTCTACACATCACATACAGTACAAGCTGAGTGATGTCATCGACAGATCACATGATCTCAGGGAAAACAATGAATCCATTTTCTACATGTACAAGTAATTGGAAAGCTGATGTTTCCATCAAGGTGGAGGTAAAGACGAGCAGTCGCAGCTTTAAGGTCTTTTACATTGTCTTTAATATAATTCTGTTACGTTCAAAATTACTCTATAGTATCTTTCCTTTTTTATATTTGAACCTGTTTCTCTTCTTTCACTTTAAAAAATAATAATTCAACTTGATAGATTTCTATCAATGTTTTTTTTTTTTTTTACTAAACTCTATAAACTCTAAAAGCACGTTGTTTTTCGTGACTCACACAATGTTAAGAACAATTAACATTTTCAGGAGACAACAAACTTTTCATTGCAAGATAGCGGGAGGCCTCTTCCTCTCAGTGTAGCACAAATAGAACGAACAATGAACTTCCTTTGCTTGTAAACGACCTCTCAGTCTCCTAAATCAGACATGGGGATTTTTACATGTTCACAGTGCACGTTGGTTTGTGGTTGCTATAGCGACGCACACAGAACAAGTGAGTAAAGGTCTTCATGGAAATCATGACAGTTTCTTAAACACAAGGCATTTGTGCAAATACAAGGTGAAGGTTTTTTTCCTGAATCGTGGTTTTTGTTTTGAAGTGCTCTTACTGAAAGCTAAAAGGTTTATACCAATATTCATGGAAATCTTCAAAGGTGCAATACTTTGTAGATTTTATTTAATGGTGGTTGTAAATGATTCAGGTTATACGGTATGTTACTGATCTATTATCAGTTGCTACATGAAATGTTGACTTCTTTTTTTTTTTTTTCCTTAGTTTACAGTTAAGGCATCAAATGGAGAGAATTTGATCAACTACCTCGAGCCAGGGGTGGAGTACTGCATTACAGTCACTGCAGTGAGCTTCAGGAAACCCATGCCTGCTTCCGATCCTCAGTGCGCCTACACAAGTCCGCAGAAGCTCAACACAGGTACTCATAACTCATTACCGCAGAGCTTTACTTTAGTTTTCCACAGAGCCCTGAAAGGTGTTACTTTCTTTTAAGCTAAAAGGCATGCACGGGTTTAGCATAAATACCATAGGAGGACGTTGCATTTATTTGAAAACTTTGTTGAATTCCAACATATGACTGGAACAAGAAAGCCTTTATTACTTTATTTGAAAAAATCATTTGCTTTCTGGTTACAAGAAAAAGTCACGTGGGCACAAGATAATACATTTCACACACTCTGAGTACTTGTTTACGCAATTTGGTCCCAGAATGTTAATATCTTTTTCTGATAATATTTTAAATTGTTCACAACGTGGCGGCGTAGCGCCTTAGTGGTTAGCGCTGTCGCCTTGCACCTCCAGGGTCCAGGTTCTATTCCCAGCCAGGTTCGATTCCCGCCTCTGTGTGCTTGGTGGGTTTCCTCTGAGTTCTCCAGTTTCCTCCCACAGTCTAAACACATGCAGATTAGGCTAACTGACCTGTAGTGTGTGAATGAGTGTGTGAGTGTGTATGTGTGCAATGGCACCCTGTCCAGGGTGTACCCTGCATCATGCCCTAAGTCTCCTGGGATAGGCTCCAGGCCCCCGTGACCCTGAATACAGGATTATGTGGTATAGACGATGAGTGGATAAATGGATTCCCACAGGATAAATAACTTGTGCACGCTGGTTGTTATTTTTTCCTTTCCTAAAGTTAAAACAGTAGAGAAAATTTGCATATTAATACTATTAAAATATATACAGTGCCTTGCTAAAGTATTCATACTCCTTGAACTTATCCACATTTTCTCACGTTACAATCACAAACGTATTTTATTGGGATTTTATGTGACAGACCAGTCACCCTCCAGCAGGGCAACAACCCTAAACCCAGAGGTGCAATGGATTGGCTTATGTAGATCAGAGCATCTGTGCCAAGGTGACTGAGGTTGAGGAGTATATATAGTTGTTTTTTAAATTTTTTTTTTTTTTTTAATGCGTAACGGCAAAATGTGGAAAAGTCCAGGGGGTGTGAATACTTTTGCATGGCACTGTATATTATACATGCTGACTGTTTACATCATATTTTCACCATATTTTGTAGGTTTTCCAATGGAATCTGTTTTATGCAATCTGTATTATAAAATACATTCTACAACAGATGAGCTCATCATGCTGAGCCTCCATTATGCGAAACAACTGATAACGTCTCACTTTATTCCTTGTATCCCACAGTGGTGGTGTTTCTGAGTGCACTGTGCTCAATCTTCCTCTTGGTGTTATTCCTCTGTGCAGCCCTGATCTACACCGGCCAGCTCCATAATCGTCACACTCTGGTCCCAAGGGCTTTATTGAGTTTCATATGGAAAGTGAGAAACACATGAAGTGCTGCTGCCTTACCGATTTTAACACAAACCCGATTTCAACACCCATTTTATTCAAAAACAACTGTCATGTAAGGGATGAGTGCTCTTATTCAATAAACAAATAAATAAACAAATAAATAAATTGCATGTTTCTCTCACCATTTGTGCGGAGGTGCTGTCAAACCCAAACGACACAGAAGAGGCTGAAACCCTTTTTGTAAATTCAAGTTGATAGAAAATATTCTTTAGAAGATCGTTTTTGTGACTTCATTTTTGCTTCATTTTATTAGATCATTGGATTTTCAGTATTTTTATTATTGATTAATCATCCATCCATCCATCCATCCATCCATGAACCTCTGTAGTCCAACTAGGGATCTTGGAGGCCAATGAACGTGGCATACAATTGGTATACAATGTCATGCCAATTTACGAGTAGACTTGCTGTAGATGGGTCACCTTAAGGTTAGATCTACAGTATCAGTCGATGTGTTTTGTCTTTTTCTCCCAAAATAGAAATACTGGATGATTATCATACAGTACATGTACACCACTCAGGCGTAACACTAACACCACCAACAGGTCAATTGAATTATATTCATTATCAATATCAGTAAAGAGGTGACAGGACCATGGGCACCTAACTTTCATTTATTCCTGTGAGAAGCAAATTCCAGCCAGTCCAGTCCGATACCACAAAAAAACAAACAAACAAAAAAAAAGCTAATGTAGCGCAAATTGCTGAAAAAAAGTTAAGGCTGGCTATGAGATAAATGCACACTCAGATGTCCTGGACAAAAACAAATCTGATCCATGGATGCAACCCACAACACCTACAGTACATAAGATTGGGCAGAATGATGTTATGGGTTTTAATGTTATGACTGATTGGTGTACTTACTATAAACCTTATTAAATACAGTGTTATACATATTTCTCATATATTTTGAACACTCTGGCCCTTTGGACGACTCTACTGCAACTCTTAGAGTCGTCCTGCAAGTTTAGATTTAAAAGTTCAAATTTTTTACTTTAGACATCCATTTATTTAATAAAATGAATGTAAATTTACATTCATTTACATGCTTGTCCAGTGTAGGGTTTCTGGGGGATTGGAGCCTGACCAGAGAAGGTGGGATACACACTGGGTGGGGTGCGAACAGAGAGCAGTGCACAAGCGCACACATATCCACACACCCAATCATACACTTCAGGCAATTTGAAAATCCCAATCAGCCAACAACACTGTGGGAGTGTGGGAAGAAACCAGAGGACAAGGAGGAAACCCATCAAGCATGAGGAGAACATGGTGAGAAACCACCAGCCCTGAAGGCGTCTGTGCTAACCACACCGCTTCTCTGTAGCCCATAAAGCTCAGAGCATTTTAATCTTTGTTTTGCTGTTTTTTTTTTTACTATTATTTTTTATAGACATACTGTATATAGAGCTCAGGATTGTGCAATATAGAGTTATATGTCCTTTTTAGCATAGGCAATATGATGAACTGAATTTTAGCTCATCTTCCCTGAGCACAACGGAGAAACTGGGTCATTAGTAAGCACATACTGTATGTATATTTGTAATCGTCACTGACCTGTGCTGAGTTGCCGGCACGTACTGTATCAGTGCCACTTGGATTTTAAGGGTTTTAAGCATTAATCCATTGTTAAATGAAATGAATTAAAGCATTGTTGTTATTATCTTGTTTATCCAGAAATAATCATGAAATAATTTTAAGTAGGTTTTAACATTCAGTAACAATATTCTGTTTATTACTGTTTACCAAACACTGTCGCTGGATTGATGCAGAGTGATGTAGGTCAGAAAAATCTTCAAAATCTTCATTGTGTCTGTCTTAACTAAACAGATGGATTCTAGATGGACAGAAGATATACTTATTTTGTAAACCTTTTTATCAAAACACATTTAAATTAAAGAATATTCTAACTCATTTAACTTTACATGTTGTTTTTTCCCCCCTGGCTGATCCCCTGATACAATCTTCAGGAGAGAACCATAGACATGAGGGAAACCATGAATCATAAAAAGTTGTTAATTGTTCTTAGGCAAGCAAAGTCACAAACTCATCAGTTTATGAGTATATAAACGCATATATGGACAATGTGTCTCCATGGCAAAGTCATTTTAATTGAGGAACAAAACAGCTGTGAATTACTAAACTACAAACGTTCTCATAAGTTGTCAGGTTGGTCAGGGGAAGGAAATGATTGGCTCGCAGTCTAACATCCCAAACGGCAAAACGTGACAATAATTATGCTGGTGTCATTTATTTATCTATTTATGTAAATGAAGTGAATTATATGAAGTGTATATTTTATGAGCAGTCTGTGGGGTTCTACTTTTTTTTTTTTTTTTTAATGTGAGACAGACTAGAGATTAATGAGGCTACATTTAGCTCATAAAAGCCAAAGGCCAAGTCTATTTATTGGCATCACATTCATTTTGTACTGTATGTAGTTGGTAAAAATGAATACGTATAAACCTCTCAGCCCCAAAACGTAAGTAAAAAACCATGAGATCTGGATTTAGACAAACCAGGACTTGTGATCAAATTTCTGGTCAAAGTGATTGACATTTACAGAAGTACGGAACAGTGCGGTGATGAGACTCTTAGCCAGAGAAAAACATGCAAATGGTGCAAATGTTTGGCTTGGAACCCGCTGCAGTCGTTCCCGTTAACATTCACCAGATTCAGTGGAACGCTTAATCCTTGAACAAAAAGAAAAAAGGAACGATAACTTGTGACCAACGTGCGGAAGAGAGAGAGACGCATCCATCTGTGGGAACTGTACACACAATCATTTACATTACAGGAACTCGGCTGGAAGTTACTTCCACATCCCTCATACAATCCTGACTTCGATCTGAGTCATTTCCACATTAAAGGAGCTCCTGGGAGGCTGGCGTTTCTGACGTGAAGCGGGCAGTGCCATCATCAGAAAACGTTCCACCTTGATGGTATTACTAGTAAAGCACTGGGGTAAATGCATTAGTCTAGCGGGGGATTGTATATAGAAATAAAGAAAGTTTGTACTGAACATTCAAAAGTCCTGGTTTGACTTGAACACCCTTCTTATATGTAAATATGACAATCATTATCCCATTCCATGCCATTCAACATTACAGCACATGCACTATGGCCAGCTCCTGAGCAGCTCCTGAGCAGCACTGTCACTGTAGATATTTAATTGTGACTCCCTTAGCTTAGTGTGTGTGTGTGTGTGTGTGTGTGTGTGTGTGTGTGTTACTGTTACTGTGTGTATTTATAATGAGATACAAACTCTTCTGATGACTCTGATGTACAGCCTGCAATCACTTTGAAGTAAATCTTCTAGAAGATCAAAGAAATAGGAAAAAAAAAACTTCCTCTCTTTTATCTGTAACTGTTTACAATTACTTTATTATTATTATTATTATTATTATTATTATTATTATTATTAGTGCGTGAGCTCGGCCAGCATTACTCTTAGTGTTTTTGTTATATTTCTTGTTCTTCCTCGAGTTTCGGTTTCTCTCTAGTCTCCGCCTCTAACTGCTGAACTTCAGAGGAACTACAGCGCGGCCACACACACACACACACACACGGAAGAAGCAGAGACTGGCTTTAGTAGTACGCGGTGCTCAGCGTATCTGGCTGGAATCATGATTTTAACACTAATAAGCTGTACAGTGTTCTGTTTCGGGACTGTTCTCACAGGTGAGTCTCCTCTCACTCCGCCGTATTTAATTAAAGACTCGTTTCTCTCAGCAGTCTAACGCAGGATCTTATGACATACTGTACTGTACATAATGTAGATATATTTATAGGTCTGTTTTTCTTCCTCATTTCTCATTTTAGTTCGTTTAGGTCTATTTCTTGAGTTAATTCTCATAATAACAGAAAGCAATCATGTAATAAATGAATACATTAATGGACTGTATTAGAGATTTGGCCATGTGCGTTTATTCGGACTGGAGCTGGAATCCCCGGGCGCGCGCAGAAGAAAAAAAACAAAAAAAACAAACAACAACAGCCGTTCTGAGAACAGTCTTAGAATCGGCGCGCATATGATTGAACCCGTTCTGCGTTTGTAGAACTGATCCCAGACCTTCTATTAGCATAATCGAGATCTTGTGTACATACAGTAAGAAAGCTGCTGCCAGTAAACACAGCCTGACTTCCTCGTTCCAGTTCCATGAAACCTCAGCGAGGATGAAAACCTGCTGCTCTGTGCGGAATTAATGTCATCCTAAACTCTCTGAGAAACTCCCACAGTGTTGTAGGAAAACCTCTTTGGGTTTTCACCAGAATCAATTTCTGTTTCAGGTTTTTTATTTCTTCTGTATGTGCTAATTAAATCAGAATCTAAATCGCAATATGGTCCAGTGCGATTATCTAATTTAAAAGTATGATGGTGGCTCAGTGTGTTACGGCTCCGAGTTACTGATGGGAAGGTCGGCTGATGGGCCCTTGAGCAAGGCCCTTAACTCTGTCTGATATAGGGGGGCGCTGTATAATGGCTGACCATGCACTCTGACCCCAGCCTCAGTTATATATACCGTATGTGGTGAATAAAGACTTTAATTACTATAATGACTAATAATAATAAAAAAGCTGCAGTTTATTAATGGTAATGTATGATTCATGTAGAGTTTGTGAGTAGTTTAAGTATTTGTTTTATTTTTTAAATAACTTTTGATGTGCTCTATAAATATTTCCAAACATCCTCTTAATGTGATCATTAGTGCCATTATCATCTGTTTGCCCAGATAAATACATTTGAATACTTAACTGTAAATTTCATAGTTTCATATCACAGTTTAAGTCACAATCGAAACGTGTCAAAATAATCGCCATGTTATTTCCTGATCAAATCATGTAGCCCTAGTTGCTAAAAAAAAAAAAAAAAAAAAAACTCTTTATTATAACCCACAAAAACCAAGCGGGCAAATACGTGCCGGCAGCAAAGCATAGGTCAACGACGATTAAAAATATATTTCTTGGGTAGAAAAACAGTTCTAAATTTTATCAATATGGGAATAATGTCGCCAAAATGTGGAACCCTCAAAATGAGCACATCATCATTATTATTATTATTTTATTTTATTTTTTTGGGGGGTCACAGAAACCACAGAAAATTTCTTTGCCTATTTGACCCATTTTTATTTTTTATTTTTTGCCCAGTCATGTTTGTATAGTTGGTTAAAACAAAATAAAATTCATTTCATCATATTTCCTATTTTGTTCTGAAAAACAGCAAATGTCACTCTGTACTGCACCATCCTGAGCCTTATATGTATTTATTTAAAAAATGGCTATAAAGAGGAGTTACGTATACGTTTCATTTACACACTGGCCAGGTAATTAATAAAGCACAATGAGGAGTGCTGTCGCAGTAAAATAATCAATCATGATGTTTTCCAGTAACAGCAAATAGCGTCATCTCTCGTATAAGTACAGAAATAAGCAATTTGAAAAAAATAAACAATTTGCTAACTTTGTCTGCATAAGGGACACCTGACCGTCACACCTGCTGTATGTGACCTTGATGGAAATTTTAAGCCATGCTTTATAACAGCCTCCACTCTTCGTTTAAAGATTTCTACATGATTACCCAGTGAACACCCACACGGGCCCATCATTTGCACCCCATAGTGGGCGGCCCGGTCAAAGTTGCACAGATGTGTAAATCCCAAGTGACTCAATGTAGGCTGTGTGTATCGATTGTAAGCTGCCCACATCCGAGCCAATGATCTTTGGCCATTGGCACACCAACGTGCAAAACCCCAGTGGGTTGATATGAGCTGTCAATATCACACCATTATTCATTTGAAATGAGCAGCCTACGCAGAACTACCAGTGTTTTTCTCATTGCTATGACAGTGACTTTATATGGGCTGCCCTCAGTGTTGTCTTACTGATCTGACGTTGTTACATTAAATGAAGAGCACTGTTCCATGAAGAACATACTTGCTCATTCAAGTTGGCTGACATTCTGCATTTTCTATGTTCTCACTAATGATCCTGAAAGAAATATATAAAATAAATATTTATAAATAAATAAATAAATATAAATATTTATAAATAAATATATAAAACAATATATTGATATAAACAAATATATATATATATATATATATATATATATATATATATATATATATATATATATATATATATAT
>JAAGKR010007454.1:2500-22047 GCA_011419295.1 Clarias macrocephalus | reverse complement strand
ATATATATATATATATATATATATATATATATATATATATATATATATATATATATATATATATATATTATTTAATTAAATATTTTGAACAGTATAAAGTCATTCCATAAATCTGGGGAAAAAAAATGCACTCATTAAGCCTATTTACTCTATTGACACAGAAAACCACTTTAACACCACTTGCAACTTTAACATCAGAATAGAAACAACGCTATTTCCCGTGGAGGGAATTGAACCCATAACCTGGAGGTGTAAGCCACATTTGTATAGCTGTACTTAGAAATAAACCCCAATCCGTTAAATTAAAACCAATATTTTCAATAAATTAGACTGTTTTTTTTTCATGTGGGCTTATATGGCACAGCACTACATTAAATATGTTTTATGTAACCCATATTTATGTAAAATTTTAAATATTTTTTATGATGGTAAATATTTTCTTTTATCGGGAAAATTATTTATATAATGATTTAACCCTTATGATTAATTTGTATACAAGACATTTGTTTAAAAACACTTTAAATGGGAAATTTTTTTTTTTTAAACTTGTTCTCTAATTATTATACAGGAGCTAGTTCATTTCCGTTTAAGGGCGTTTTAATATGATTAAATCCAATACACCTCCTTTTGAAACGTGATCTATCTATTCCTTGTTCTATTCTAATCTCTTCCTATTTATTTCTTCCACAACTTTCTCCTTTTATGTTGTTGTTCTGGTGTAACTGGTGTAACTGTTGGTTTGGGGTTGGACAGTCAGAACGTTTGTGTACCGTTTGAGCCCATGTTGGACTTTTTAGATCTTTCATATTATTCTGTACGTTTGAGTACAAGCGGTTCCGCTGGCGGTGTTTGTCTGTGGAGGCTGCGTGGCTCTCTGGGTAATGTTAAGCTCCTGTTAGAAATCAGTGTGGCTGATCCTCCTCAACTCTGATTTTTAAGGTGGGGTGTTCACGTCCTTTTATGGTTAGTCTTGTGGCCATGCGCAGGGAAAATTTAGTTCCAGTTATCACTTCCTCTCCAGCAGCTATACATAGTCATTTATTTACCAGCTCTTCATTTTAATAAGAAAAAAAAAAAAAAAAAAAAAAACGACCTGTCTTGATGCTTAGAAACCGCAGTGCCGTCCACCCTGATGCACTTCAATGTCTGAAATCTGACTCTTTAAACCCACTGAGACATTTTTGTACTTTCCCCATGAAGTTAATGATCTTTCTGTAACCAATAAACCACAAACCACAGAGTCCTTATCTTACCCCATCAATTACTGGTTGATTCATTACACATCACAAAACTTCACCTAATAGCAGATCTTTCTCTGGTAAACCGTAACAGTTACCAGTTTTTCGTATTAGCTGTATATTACAGTATATGGGGTGTAGATCCCAGGGAATATAAAAAGTACAAAATAAGTCTTAATAAATGCAAAAAGTAAATAAAAGCAACATTCCGATCGATTAGAATCAAACATGGCAAAGAACCTTGAAATACATACAGTGGGTACAAATCAAACAAGGACTTTTGATTCTAAACGTAAAAACTCTCTCGATATTTCTCTATATAATCGACACTAATGGACTTCTCCCAGCAGTTCACCAGTGCTCAGAGTTTTTTTTACGGACGTACGTACCATTCCGATGATTCTGATATAAGAGACTCGTCACCGCAAATGTAAATGTCAACTTTTTTTTATTTTTATCCAGTTATACAGAATTCTGGTATTTGTCTTTTTTTTTACTTTCCATATGATTTATATGATTCCACAGAACTGCCATATGAATACAGAAGAATAAGGTATTTTAAAGTCCCATTTTGTGTGTGTTTTCTCTTATCTCCAGATGAAGTCCCTCCTCCTCAGAATCTGAGGATAAAATCACAGAACCTTGATCTGGTTTTGGAATGGGATCCACCACTGACAAGCTCTGGGCAAAACTGGACTTTTACAGCCGAGTACAAGTAAGGAGAAATGAGTGAGCTGGAGGCTAAAATGTATAAGGGTACAACAGTGGACCAGAACCTAGAAGTTTTTGAAGTAGTGATAGTGTAGCGTTAACACTAATGTGGGTGGGTAAAGGCACAAAAAACAAAAAAAAATTCTTATTGACATACAACATAAGATTTTAATAATAATTTGAATAATTTCCTTTTTTAATGTTTAAGTTTCACTAAGGGCTTCACTTTGGTTCAAACGGTTCGGACTGTAGGTTAATGTGTTTCATATCAGAAGGTCGGGGGTTCGAGTCCCAGCACCTCCAAGTTGTGACTGGTGAGACTTTGTGCAATGCCCTTAACTCTAGGGTTTTTTTTTTTGCACAGTGAACACGTTCTTCTTTAAAAAACCCAGGACAGTTGACCCTTAAAACTCAAATTCCACGGATCCGTGCTGCAACACAGCATTAGTCAATGACCTATTTAAAATAAAAATAAAAAGTTATCATTACCATTGATATGTACACTAAAGAGTGAATCAGTGATTTAGTGAATTAGTGAATCACTAAATCAGAATATTGTGTTAAAGGTTATATATACAGGGGGTTGGACAATAAAAGTGAAACACCTGGTTTTAGACCACAATAATTCATTAGTATGGTGTAGAGCCTCCTTTTGCGGCCAATACAGCATCAGTTCGTCTTGGGAATGACAGATAAAAGTCCTACACAGTGTCCAGAGGGATTTTGAGCCGTTCTTCTTGCAGAATAGTGTCCAGGTCACTACATGTTGCTGGTGGAGGAAAACGCTTCCTGACTCGCTCCTCCAAAACACCCCAAAGTGTCTCAATAATGTTTAGATCTGGTGACTGTGCAGGCCAGGGGAGATGTTCAACTTCACTTTCATGTTCATCAAACCACTCTGTCACCAGTCTCGCTGTGTGTATTGGTACATCATCATCCTGATACACGGCGCCGCCTTCAGGATACAATGTTTGACCCATTGGGTGCACGTGGTTCTCCAGAATGGTTTGGTGGTCCTTGGCAGTGACGCGTCCATCTAGCACAAGTATTGGGCCTACAGTAGGGGATGCCATGATATTACAGCCCAAACCATCACTGATCCACCCTCATGCTTCACTCTGGACATGCAACAGTCTGGGTGGTACAGTCGCTTCTTTGGGGCGTCTCCACACCGTAACTCTCCCGGATGTGGGAAAGACGGTGAAGGTGGACTCATCAGAGAGCAATACATGTTTCACATCGTCCACAGCCCAAGATTTCCACTGCTGGCACCATTGAAACCGATGTTCGGCATTGGCACGAGTGACCAAAGGTCTGGCTATAGCAGCCCGGCCGTGTACATTGACCCTGTGGAGCTGATGAACAGTTTCGGTGGAAACAGGAGAGTTGAGGTGCACATTTAATTCTGCAGTGAGTTGGGCAGCTGCGATTTTATATTTTTTGATATAATGCGGGTTAGTACCCGGTCATCCCTTTCAGACGGCTTCCTCTTGCATCCACAGTTACTCCTGTTGGATGTGGTTCACCTTCTTGGTGGTATCTGACATCACCCTGGATACCGTGGCTTTTGATCCATCACAAAGACTCACTGTCTTGGTCACAGATGCGCCACCAACAATTTGTCCTCTTTTGAACACTGATATCTCACCCATAATGTTGTGTACATTGCAATATTTTAAGCAAAACTGTGCTATTACTCTGCTAATTAAACCTTCACACTCTGCTCTTACTAATGGAACGTGCAGTCAATGAAGATTGACCACCAGGCAGCTCAAATTTAGCCATGAAACCTCAAACACTAAATGTTTCAGTTGCATTGTCCAACCCCCTGTACGTGTAGTTTGTAGTAGATACTGTAGCTCCGCTGGCTATCACTGAACACTGGTATTCCTAGTAAAGTTGTCAGTGATGGTGTATTATTTAATTAGATGTTACATGTGAATTTCAATTAAACAATTTAAATGCCTCTAATAAAAACAAACTAAATGCTGTTTTGAGTTGTAACGGATGTGTGAGATCGGATGCTCTGATAATTAATGCAGTGTGATTGTTTATTTTTTTAGGTCATGGAAATCGTTTAAGCCCGTTTGCATGAACGTTTCAATACCGAGCTGCGATTTCACCAGTGAAGTCACCATTTTTGGAACATACACATTTCATGTACGAACAGAACTGAATGGAAACAGCTCAGAGTGGATCGAAATTGATTGCGGACCTTTGGAAAAAATCAGTGAGCGGACTTTTGAATTAATATCAGAGTTAAATTTATTTTGTCTTTCACTATTCATCAACAACATCCATTATCAATGAAACAAACAATCATGTCTTTCCACAGCTGTTATCAGTGCTCCAGATGTGACGCTACAGAGCAAACGAGGGAAAATGGAGGTCGACATTACCGGACCTGCCCTTCACAAAAGCACCCTTAAGGATGCTTATACAAACATTAATTATCGCATTCATTATTGGGCTGAAGGAAAGGCGGATAAGGTACATTTGAAAGTGAAATTCCTTTTCTCTTTTTACGTCTGTATTGATAACGGCGATCTCTTGGTCGTGACGATTGTGCCGGCCAAAGTGTAGCGTAGTTTCTAACAACAATGTTTCTGAAGAACCAAAAAAACATGTTACAAAATAAAAATGTCTGTGTGAAGTTCAAGGTGGACTCGGACCAGAGCAGAGTGATGCTCATGAAGCTTGTACCAGAAACGCGCTACTGCATGCAAGTGGAGATCATTCTGGATTTTAATCAGTACAGTCTCCCGAGTAACGTGACCTGTGAAATGAACTCGGCCAGTGGTGAGTGTCCTGCTTATACACATCATCCATTATACCCCAGACAACATTGACATTCCTGTTTATCCTGAGTATATATCAACTGCTGAGCACAACTGGGGGTACAGTCACCTGTGTGTGTGTGTGTGTGTGTGTGTGTGTGTGTGTGTGTGTGTGTGTGTGTGTGTGTGTGTGTGTGTCACCTTCTGTCTGTAGGTCAGTGTAAAGTTTGTATAGCAGCGTAAATGTGTTGTCCCCTCAAAATTACTAAAAATACAGCCAATAATAGCTGCCCCCTGGCAACAAAAGTGAGTACACCCCTAAGTGAAAATGTACAAATTGAGCACAATTAGTCATTTTCCTTCCCCTTTGTCATGTGACTCATTAGTTTTACACTGTCTCAGGTGTCAGCAGACAGCAGGTGAGTTAAATTTGGTATAAAAGTTCTTCTACTCTCTCAATCTGGCCACTGAAAGTTCAACATGGCACCTCATGGCAAACAACTTTCAGAAGACCTGAAAAAACAAATTGTTGCTTTACATAAAGATGGCCGAGGATATAAGAAGACAGCCAACACTCTGCGACTGTGCTGCAACACAGCGGCCAAGACCATCCAGCGCTTTAAGAGGACAGGTTCTTCTCAGAACAGGCCTCGCCATGGTCGGCCAAAGAAGCTGCGTGCACGTTCTCAGCATCAGATCTAAAGATTGGCTTTGGAAAACAGACGGATGAGTGCAGCGTCCAGCATTGCTGCAGAGATTGAAGGGATGGGAGGTCAGCCTGTCAGTGCTCAGACCGTACGCCGCACACTGCATCAAATTGCTCTGCATGGTTGTCGTCCTAGAAGGAAGCCTCTTCTAAAGATGATGCACAAGAAAGCTCGCAAACAATTTGCTGCAGACATGCAAACTAAGGACCAGGATTACTGGAACCATGTCCTGTGGTCTGATCAGACCAAGATAAACCTATTTGGTTCAGATGGTGTCAAGCGTGTGTGGCGGCAACCAGGTGAGGAGGACAAAGACAAGTGTGTCTTGCCTACCATCAAACCTGGTGGTGGGAGTGTCATGATCTGCGGCTGCATGAGTGCTGCTGGCACTGAGGAGCTACAGTTCATTGAGGGAAACATGAATTCTAACTTGTACTGTGACATACTGAAGCAGAGCATGATCCCCTCCATCCAGAAACTGAGCCTCAGAGCAGCGTTCCAACATGATAATGACCCCAAACACACCTCCAAGATGACCACTGGCTTGCTAAAGAGGCTGAGGGTAAAGGTGATGGACTGGCCAAGCATGTCTCCAGACCTAAACCCCATAGAACATATCTGGGGTATCCTGAAAAGGAAGGTGGAGGAGCACAAGTTGTCAAATGTCCACCACCTCCTATGATGGAGGAGTGGAAGAGGATTTCAGTGGCAACCTGTGAAGTTCTGGTGAACAAGAGAATTCAAGCCGTGCTGGAAAATGATGGAGGCCACACAAAATATTGACATTTCACATTTTCACTTAGGGGTGTACTCACTTTTGTTGCCAGGGGTTCAGCTATTATTGGCTGTATTTTTAGTTATTTTGAGGGGACAACAAATTTACGCTGCTATACAAACTTTACACTGACGACTTTTCATTGTGTCAAAGAGTCATTTATGCAGTGTTGTTCTATGAAAAGATAGAACTAAATATTTGCAGAGATGTGAGGGGTGTACTCACTTTTGTGACATACTGTATATATTTACTGTATTTACTACCACTACATCATACAGTACAGTAAATATGTACTGTATAGAAATACAATGGAACCTTGGATTGCAAGCATAATTTGTTCCGGGGCGTGCTTGTATATCAAAGCAAATTTCCCCTATAAGAAATAATGGAAACTCAGACGATTCATTCCACAACCCAAAAATGTTCCTATAAAAATAATGGATACAAAAGATAAAGAAAAAATATTTAAAAAATTTACATACACGCACTATACATGCAGTATAGTCCTGAACCGTCAACTTTGTGGAAGGAAAAAAATGATGAATAGAGATTGCTTAAACACTTGGTGAAGTTGCATGGTAAGAAATCGACAGTAAAACCAGAGCTATGTTTAATAGTGAAAGCATTTCTATACACACACACAGACATACACACACAAATACAGTGTGATGAGAACTCACAGGATTGGGACTAAACAGATAAACAGATGTGTGTCCATAAGAAAACCACTCGTTTGTGAGAACGGATCATCCGAAGGGAAAAAAAAAAGCTTGAATCTGCTAAGAAACATGACGACTGGAGATTGGAGCGATGGAAAAAGGTCATGTGGTCTGATGAGTCCTTATTTCAGAGCAATGGGCGTGTCAGGGTAAGAGGTGGGCACTACTTTTTGTGTAAAAGCCTCTGGAGACAGTGTTAGGATCTGGGGTTGCTTCAGTCTCTCAGGTCGAGACGCAGCAACGTTATGTGGCAATAACATGAAGTCAGCTGACCACCTGAATGTACTGAATCACATATTTTATACAAATATTTGGGGTGTCCCTTATAATGTCCCTTATTTTCCTTTGCTGAAGTTGGCAACCCTACATACACAGTAAGGGGAAACATTAAGCGCCCGTTTTCTATCCCACCTGTTCTCCCCTCTTTCCCAAATTTTGGGAACCCGTCGTCCCAATATACCCGTCATACGTTTACGTCTCATGATTATCATACAGAATTTCCTATTCATTTATATTTAATTTCTTTGTTTCATGTATATCTCTTTGCAGTACAATACCTTGCAATACAAACTTGTTTAAATCCGATTAAAGGTTTTTAAACCATGTCTGTTGAATAGTTTTTACCTAATGCACATTTATACATAAAAAAAAAATCATCATGTTATGTGCTTTCTCCTAACTCGTGGAAGTGCTATGACGGTTATTTACACCAGTGGGTCCAGTTTTCCTGATCTCGCCCCCGGGCCTCACAACCCCACGCGCCGGCACTGGGCTCCAGCTCCATACACAGAACTATATTCCTAATGTTACTTAATGACCATCACATTATTTCTATATTGGCTTCTACATAATTGTTTTTCAGCACCTTTTTAAACCCCTAGTAGTGAGAATTCTTTCTTTTGTTTGCGTGTGTTTTGGCTTTAAAATCTTCAAAAGAAAGTAATGTTTCGATTATAACAGGTGTAATTCTGCATTGGAAACTGTTGTTATTCCACCAAATGAGGAAGTGGCAAAGAGAGTAAAGCTGGGCATCCCACCCATTCTCATCCTAATCATAAATACTGTATATCTAAATACGTTAATCAGGGACAGCGAGGAAAAAAAATGAAATGTCAGTTAATTCTACACGCAGCTCATCGATCAGGATTTAGAGAGTTAGTAGTGTTAGTTTGTTAGGTTGCATCTCACATATATGACACTTGAAATACATGGTTATTTTATTTTTGTTTATAATAATAAACCTCCCTTTCTCCGCAGATGATGTGGAGTTGTGGCTGATAGCAGTGGTGCTGTTCGCCAGTTTCATGGTCACACTGATTTCTGTCCTGCTGATTTTCCTGGCTGTGTGGTTTGGCTACAGGGGAGTCCGATTTCTCTACCCGCAGGCCAACCTGCCCGAGCACTTTAAACAGGTGAGTGTGTCTGTGTGTGTGTGTGTGTGTGTGTGTGTGTGTGTGTGTGTGTGTGTGTGTGTGTGTGTGAGGTAAAAGGGGAAAAGAGGTATCAGAGACAGATATTGGAAATACTTGTAATGTAGAGCTGTTCAGGTTTTTGACACCTCTCCCGTACTACTAATGTGGTAAGCAGACCGGACCGAGGCTGGTCATATTGCACGTTCTAGTTATACTCAGACAGGCGAGACAAGCATAGCGACTGAAGTGCACAGGCGGTGGCAGTGGTTTATTTCCTTTAAAAGTGAAGAAACAGGAGGAGGCGGATCAGCTTCAGGGTGGACCCAGGCCAAAATAATAAACTATATGGTATTTATATTTAGTAGCTGATTACCTGAAAAAAAAAAACAACAACACAAACACAAATCCAGGTCCCTTCCCTGACTCCCTAAACCAAAAACAGTGAATAAATTCCCTCTTCCCAAAATAAATGGCAGCCAAACCCCTACTACTGCTGAGTGCACAAACATACAGTGAAATTATCTACAAATATATACAAAGACCAACCAAAGCAATAATCAAAGTCAATGGGAGGCAAAAAGTCACAACCAAATATCAAAACGGCAAAATCACAACCTCCTTCCTATGTCCCGCTTCTCTCCCTGGTTTATATACGGTGGCGCTGGTTGATGATGTCACTCTCAGGGCGGAAGCGACCGTGTGGAAGATCAGGTAGACGCCGATGTGGGGACAGTCAGAAAACCTGGAGCGGCGCGCGACCAGGACACGATACACACACGCGGGCGCAACGAAGCATTTATACATAGCAGAATATTTTTTGCATTTTCATTCATTTGTTTTACTCAGTAGCGCATATGATTTAAAATGTAGCGAATTACAACACTTCAAACAAAACATACTTAAGTAAAAGTAAAATTACAGATTTTAAAAATACTTTAAAAAGTAGAAGTACACACAAAAAAACTATTAAATTACAGTAAGGCGAGTGAATGTCATCCGTTACTTTCCACCTCTGAACAGAAGACAGTAATAAAAGTAAAAAATATAATCCTGTGGTACACTAATGAACCTATCACAGTGTTTCACTACCATCAGAGTAACACGACTGAAGATAGAAAGTTTTCTAAGTACACCGCAGCCATCGGACTGCCTGCCTGCATGATCGGACGCTGGCCTCCCAGGAACTCCTTTAATTTGGCTCAAACATGTGGAAATGTCTTGGAGCGAGGTCAGGACTGTACAGGGATGTAGCAGTAACTCCCAGCACGGTTCCTATAATGTGCAAGGAATGATTGTGTGTACAGACCCCACGAACACTTCCTGTATCTGTGATAAACCGGGTTAAACAGCCAAAACTCTTTACCACCATCACTAAACTACCAACTTTAGAAGAAATCAGGTTTCACCTTGTTTTAGTAAACCTTTGAACAGAGACCTCTCGCCTAACTAAAATACTTTATGCTGGTTTTCCATTTACATTATCAGCTGTCTGTACTGCCTCTCACCAAACAAAAATCCTTTTTTCTCCCCTTGCTCAGTACCTGTCCGAGCGTCCCAGTACATCCATGCTGCTGGCCATGCAGAACAGCACGCAGCCTAAAGAGCTTTACCATGAGTTCAGCATCATCACCGCTCAAGAAATTCTTCTTGACCCGAAGCAGAAAGAGACGTTAAACCCAGCTCTTACTTCAGAAACGAAGGATGTTCATTCTGAGCAAGAGGAAAGTCATAGCTGTGAGGAGCAGGGTCACGACAGGATGTATTGTGAAAATGTACTTTACGATGAGACTCAGTCACTAGATGCCGTCAAGGAGCCTCTTTTGCAATAACTACAGAAATTTTCTATTCCAAAGAACTTTTTCACATTGAAAACTTTTCACATCCATTGTTAGCATGTACATGTACTTTTATTTTTCATTCTTCTGACCAGGACTATGTTGTGACAATCAATGCTTAACTGACTCAGTATTTATATATTGGGTCGTCTCCACGCTCAGGAACGCTTCACAAGGAAAAGTTTACATGAAGTGTTGGTGTCTGTGGAAGAAGTGAAGATTTTTAATAGTGAGTGAAATATTTACTGAAGTTTTTATTTTTATTTTTTATATAGCACTTTATAAGATACATTGCCTGGCCAAAAAAAGGGTCGTCATTTCAGAAGGGTCAAATTACTGGGCTGCATCAAGCAAAGAAAACAACTGGGGAGATGTGAAATGACTGGAACTGGGTTAAGAAGCCTTCTACACACTATCGAACCTGGAAGTATAGTCCTGAACCGTCAACTTTGTGGAAGGAAAAAAATGATGAATAGAGATTGCTTAAACACTTGGTGAAGTTGCATGGTAAGAAATCGACAGTAAAACCAGAGCTATGTTTAATAGTGAAAGCATTTCTATACACACACACAGACATACACACACACACACACACAGTGTGATGAGAACTCACAGGATTGGGACTAAACAGATAAACAGATGTGTGTCCATAAGAAAACCACTCGTTTGTGAGAACGGATCATCCGAAGGGAAAAAAAAAAAGCTTGAATCTGCTAAGAAACATGACGACTGGAGATTGGAGTGATGGAAAAAGGTCATGTGGTCTGATGAGTCCTTATTTCAGAGCAATGGGCGTGTCAGGGTAAGAAGTGGGCACTACTTTTTGTGTAAAAGCCTCTGGAGACAGTGTTAGGATCTGGGGTTGCTTCAGTCTCTCAGGTCGAGACGCAGCAACGTTATGTGGCAATAACATGAAGTCAGCTGACCACCTGAATGTACTGAATCACCAGCACATTCACATCTATGGAGTTGTTCATCCCTGATGGCACGGACATATTACAGGACTCAAGAGTGTGAATGAATCCCTCTGAGTGCAATTTTTTTTTTTTGGGGGGGGGTTGGGGCAAGGCAGTGTAATGTTCCTAGTAGTATACTCATTTTTCCTTTGTTATTGTTGTTGAGATTGTATTTAGTATTGTTGGAAATTGGTGAATGAGAAGTTTTTAAGATCCTCTCTTGCAGCTTTTGAAGTCTGAGCACTAACAGCTGAGGCTTTGAGAAACACTGCTCATCTACACCAAATGCTAATGTAAGCTGCTTTAAATAAGAGTGTTTGCTAAATAATGATTTAATACTAACATCGATTGATTAACCTTAATTTTAATCTTATTAAACAGTGTGCTGTGTTAATTGAGTGTTATATAGTAATGAGGTTTGTGCATGGTACAGATGCAGGTCAGCAAATGAACAGTTTGACAGCAAAATGAGAAAGACTTGCAATTTTGAGAAAGTTTTTTTTTCCCAACGAAGCAAGAAGTATTGCAAACTAGTGTTTTCTTTATAGGGTGTTAAAAAGAAAAAATGATCAAATATCTTTGTTGTTTGGGTTGTAAAAATGTGAATTTTGCATGATTTTACAAAAAGCCATAACTCCATCTCCCACAGTTTTGGTACAATGGATCAATCAGCCTACAGTTGTGTATTTAAGTATGCAATTTTGTAAAAAAAAAAATAAAATAAAATGTTGGCTGAATTTTAATAAAAAAAGACAGCAAACTCATACTTTGATTGTGATTTTGTAGTGGGTCAAAATGAAGTGGCAGGAAATTAGATGAAGAAAGCACACAAAACTCTTTAAATTACAAAGATGAGTCAGGATCATGAGAAACATCATGAGCAATACGAAAAAACTTCAGTTCATGGCATCATCATCCTCCTCTTTTACCAAAAGTGCTAAGCAATAACGATGGAGACAAAAATGAAAATAATCGAGAAAGTTGAGCGAAGTGAATCGGTCAACCTTCAGCACGATTCTAAAGAACACTGTACTGTAATATACCATGTATAGCCAATTGTGTTAGTATCCTAGTACCTAGACAATGTTTTCTGTGGTTTGCGGTGGCTTAGTGGTAGGTTATATATACATCTAGGAACCTCTGCAGTCCAACTAGGAACCATGGAGGACTATGGTGACCATATTAGGCTGTGTTAGGACCTCCTGTCAACATTTATGCACACAATCACACACATAAAGAACACCAATTAGCCTAACCTACATGTCTTGTACTGTGGGAGGAAACCGGAGTACCTGGGCGAAAAATACCAAAAACATGCAAACTCAATGCACACAGATCTCCAGGCATGAATCGAACCTGGACACTGGCGGTGCAAGGCGACAGGGCTAACCAGCTACACCACTGTGGCGCTATATATATATATATATATATATATATATATATATATATATATCACTCACTTATTGTCCATACAGTTTCGCAGAGCACACACACTCATACTTTCTACTGTACTGTGAGAGGAAAACCCACCAAGCACAGGGAGAACATGCAAGCTCCATACCGAAAGAGGCGGGAATCGAACCCAGACCATGGTGGTGCAAGGTGACAGTGCACACCAATAAGTCATTGTTCCACCAATGACGAGCAGCCGAAAGAGCAACAACATTGTTTTATACACTTATATTTCTGATGATAAATGTGATGTTAGTTGCAGGTCTTTCTGTAAAAGTAGACATGTTGGTTTGACGTCACGTGCCGAGCACGTGCTAAGCTGAGACAGCTTGTCGGAAGTCGAATGCTGCGGTTTATTTCTGCCGGCAGGGGGCGCAGTATGAGCACAGGCTATCTGCGCTCATAAACAGAAAACACCTGAGACGAGGCTCGTGTTTTCATCCCCCGCCTTCTAGACTAATCCCCGCCCCCTCTTTGCAGGTATTGGCTAGGCGCTGCCGATTGACGTGTTTCCGCCATTTTGGCCGTGGGACTCACGGACCAATCAGATCGCAGGGAGCGAGCTCGGTCGGAATGCGGATGGGGAAAGTGTTTACTGGAGGTCGAGAGTAAAATTTGCGCTGTCTCCGGAGTGATCGGACAGGGTGCTGGTGTCTATTAGTGGACAGATCGAGCCCTGAGGTTAGATGTTAGGCTACAGGTAGACATTCAAGCCGCAGGAGACTTTAATCCGGAGTGAAGATGACGTTGCTCGGTGTGCTGCGTGTTGTTGTTGTCTTGCTGTGCGTTTCCGCAGGGGGTAAGTCCATATGCACTTCGATTATTCATACTGTTCATCATCATCATCATCATCATCATCATGAGTTAACTGTGTTTTAAAAATCGTAAAAGCGCAGACGTAGTGTTCAAGTTAGACTCATAATATTAAATAAATAATGAGCCCTGCCCAGCAGTGTGGCTTTAAATCAGCTGTCTAGTGGTTTTACTGGGAACACTGGTGTAACTTACACTGCTGCAGGACTCACAACTGAGACCTGAGTCCGCTATATAAACATCAAACAACGTATCGGTTAACTGTCCTGTTACTTTTGAGCCTGTGAAAATGTGTATTGGTAGATTTGAAGGCTGTGATTCCTGAGCGGTGGCGTGGTGGCTCGCGCCGTCGCCTGACCTACACGGTCCGTGTTCGATTCCCGCCTCGGGGAGTTTGCATGTTCTTCCCGTGCTTGGTGGGTTTCCTCCCTCCTCATTGAACACAGTAGTGACGGGTCGTTCAAGGATGATTCGTTCTTTTTAAACGAGTCTTTAACGTGACTCAGAAGAACGAGTGGTCTCGGGAGGATGAGTCGCTCGGTGTCTACTGGGCGCGCATGCGCAAAGCATCGCAGACCCTCCGCAGGTTACGTGCAGGAAACAGAACCGAGTCGTTCCCGCTCGAGTCTTTGGTCCGAGTCGTTCGTTCTTTTGTCACGTGACTCCCACAGACGCTATGCAGTGGAATAGATTCAACCTCAGCTGCTGTGTAATATTTTAATTACTGGAATTAGAGCCGGAATTTGTGTATGTACTGTAGATGTGTTTGGGTTGTGCTTATTGAAAATGTAACATTTTATTTTATTTCTGGTCAAAAGAACGAAATGAACTAAATGACCCAAAGATTCGTTCATTTTGATGAACGAGATTCAAAGAACCGAGTCACTGACATGATTCAAAACTTCTCATCACTAATACATAGAATAGTTTTATCACGGCAGAAGACTTTCCACTTAACCTCACACATCCAAAGCACACACACACACACACTCTCTCACACACACACACACACACACACACACACTCACACACACACTCACTCCTCAGATCTCCATGAGTAACTCGGTCACCTTACACAGGGCAGCAGGTTAAGTTTAAGGTCTAACACCTGATCTGTACCAGATTCTAGCCCAAACCTGCCACTGCTTTAATATTCAAACTAATAAAACTGTTATTTAGTTTTCAAATTTATTTGTTTTTTGGATTTGTTATTTTGTTTTCGTTGTTTAAACATGAATTAAACAAGCAGAAGAAATGAACAGGTTCAGAGAGGCAGGAAGCACCATTTACAGGAGGGTTTTGAGTTTGGTTTCAAAAAATGAAAACATCAGTGCGGTGTGGAGCTGAAGAGGTAAGAGTGAGCTGAAGAAAAAAAAGTTTGTAATTTATTCTGTAGCAACCAGACAAGATTTCTAGCACATTTGACAGAGCTCCGTCTTATTCACTCACTCACTCATCATCTATAGCGCTTAATCCTGTATTCAGGGTCACGGGGGCCTGGAGCCTATCCCAGGAGACTTAGGGCACATGGCAGGGTACACCCTGGACAGAGAGCCAATCCATCGCAGGGCACAGACACACACACATACACTCACTCATTCACACACTAAGGGCAATTTGGGAACTTGCCTTCATGTCTTTGGACTGTGGGAGGAAACCGGAGTACCCGGAGGAAACCCACCAAGCACGGGGAGAACATGCAAACTCCATGCACACAGAGACGGGAACCGAGCCTGGCAGGGGATCGAACCCGGACCCTGGCGGTGCAAGGCGACAGTGCGAACCACTACACCACCGTGGCAGGCCTCTGTCTTATTCATCTCTAGTGAAATCAAGTAGGCTTGAAACGAAACAACGTTCCTCCAGGACCAAGGTGCTACATACATGCAACAACATAAATTAACAACACACTCTATCGGAACCAGCTAGCTGACGAAGAGATCTAATTATTTGACCGGTTCAGATATGACAGAATAACATTTTACCCTAAAACTTATCTATTTCTATGCAAAAATGAGACGACAACAACAGACAACAAAGTGCACGTGCAAATGTGCAAAACAAAGAGCTACAGAGTAACAACACAACAACATTTTTTGATGAGTGATGAGGTCTGAGTTGAGGTAGTGGGAAGAGAAACAGTAAACATTTACTACACAAACACAGACAAACCTGGTTCTAATAGACTCCAACATTATTATAGTTTAATAAAGTATAATAAGACTAAAATATAGTAAAGTTTACTAAGTTTTGCTGCCTTATCCAACTCGGATCTCGTGTTCCTCCTGTTACATTCTCTCTCGATCATGATTATGGCACAGAGGACTTCCTCCTGTCTCTGTTCAGTATATCAGTTTATTCATCCAATGCATCACACACTGCACACACTAATACTAATAATAATCTCTCCATCTCTAATTTTGTAAATATTTGCATTCGTACAGCTACTTTTATGCTCTCGTGTGTCAATGGTGGACTGATCAGACACACACACCTGCACTTGAGCTACTGACTAACTTGGCATATGACCCATACACACCATTCTGTATTTACAGTATTGTCTGTGTATAGATTGTTTTCTAGCTATTTCCTCACACACACACACACACACACAGACACACACACACTGTCTTGCTTCTTCCCTTTCCTTTTATCTGCAGTGTCACATTTCAGAATGTTTTTCACACGTTACAAAGAAACGTGAAACTTGGATAGATACACGTCCTGCCCCAGTGGGCGTCTTGCTCACCGGGTGCAGCTGGAGAGCAGAGCGTGAGTTTGTGTATTTCTCAGTTAAGAAAATCAGGGCTCATTCTGGTCATGTGATCGACACGCTTCAGAGAAGTATTTTACTAACATGGATCTGAAGAATGTTACAAGGAAGATAGAGAGAAGTAAGACGGAGCTCTATCAAATGTGCTAGAAATCTTGTCTGGTTGCTACAGAATGAATTACAAACTTTTTTTTTTTCCAGCTCACTTTTACCTCTTCTGCTCCACACCGCACTGATGTTTTCATATTTCGAAACCAAACTCAAAACCCTCCTGTAAAAAGTGCTTCCTGCCTCTTTGAACCTGTTCTTTTCTTCTGCTTGTTTAATTATTGTTTAAACAACAAAAACAAAATAACAAAACCCACAACAAAATAACTAATTAAAATTCGAAAACCAAATAACTAATAGAAAACAAAATAAAACTGAAAACAAAGTAACAAAATTAAATAAACACTAATTCGATAACAAAATAACAAATTCAAAAACAAAGTAACAAAATGAAACCAAAATAACAAAACACGAAAATGAAATAACAAAACTGACAACAAAATAACAAAATGAAATTCGAAAAAACAAAAGAACAAATTTGAGAAAAAAAAACATAAAACCGACAAAAAAATAATAAATAAAAATTTGAAAACAAAATAGCAAAACCGTCAACAAAATAACAAAACTGAAAACATCACATTTTGACCACCGCAGACCAGGAACATACCTGCAGGTTTGTAGTGACTCCGATCTAATGGTCTAGATTTTATAATTTTAGCTCATGTCAGAGTTACTTAAGTAGTTACACTGTTTTTTTTCTGCTTCCAACAGTGTAACTCGGTCTGCGAGCATTTTGCAAGACGAGCAAACTTTTAAAATAAATTTTAACTTGTCAAACGACCGAGGTCTTGATATACGAGTGCTGTAATACGCATTTGTCTGCCGAGCGACACATGATCACAACTGAACCAATGGTTCTTCTCTCTCTCTCTCTCCTTCACTGTGGCATTGTGGGTAATCGTGCCATAGTAACGCGGTAACCAGCGTTATTCACTTCAGAGCCAGTGTCGGTGTCAGTGGTCGTGATGTTGAGGCTGATGGGGGTGTGTGTATATCGGGTGATTTGCGTGAGAAGGTACATCCTGTGCCCTGCTGCACGTTGAGGTTAAAGCAGTCTGACAAACCCACATCCTTAGAGGATGGAAAATCTACAAAAGCACATATGTAACCTCAAACACAGTCACGAGATGAACAAATACAACTCGATGCGGGAAACGTATTCCTCACTGGATGCAACTTTTTTCTTTTCTTTTCTTTTTTTTTTGTGGCATGTTAAAAGGTCAGCATCCTTTGTGTGATGTTTCAGTCTCCTGCTGCTCAACGCCAAAAATAAGTTCAGTTCTGCTTTCTCTTGCTGAGTGTGTTTATTTGGCTGGTTTGACACTTTCCTGTTTTCTTTCTTGAAGCCATTGAATTCATACACACACCAGAGTCCTTAGGTGTGGTTAGAAAACTTGCATTACAAGAACCCAACACGCAAGTTTGTAGAATTCTTTGCAATAGACGTTCTCTCTCTCTCACACACACACACTCGCACACACTCACTCACTCACACACTCACTCACTCACACACTCACTCACACACACACACACACACACACACACACACACACACTCACACACTCACACACTCACACACACACACACACACACACACACACACACACACACACACACACACACACACACACACACACAGACTGATAACAACAATATTGTGTTGTAGCAAGGGAAAATATTAGATATGAGCACGTGCAGAACAGTGTGTCTAGGAGGGAAAATACCGCGTCTGATTCTCATCGTTTATGAAAAGACGCATATGCAAAATGAAATGACACGATGAGTAACAGACCTGTTTCAGTTCCACTTAAAACCATGTTAATTGGTTTTATTAAGTCTCCAGATTACTGCGCAGTATTTAATTAGTAGCAATCGCACCCTGAGATTAACAGCACAGAGTGTCATGTGCAGAGTGTCATGTGCTGTGCAGAAGTCGGCATTATTAGGATGAACTTCCTTATTTAAGCCCAGGCCACAGTGCTGCTTTTTTTTTTTTTTTTTAGTGCGCTAAGACCTCAGCTTTCGAACAACCTGATACGATCGTCTCAGGATACACCCTGGACTGGGTTCCAATCCAGCGCAAGGCACACACACACACACACACACACACACACGAGACCACGAGGCGGGATTCGAACCCAGATTCTGGAGGATCCACTACGCAAACATTGAATTAGAGTTCATGCAGAGATGATTTCCTCCTTTAGAGAGAGAGAGAGACGTGTTTGGGTCTGAAACAAGATGATTAGGGCCACTAAAACAAATCATTGGAGTTCTGATGAGTTATGATTTAATCTCAGGAGTGTGTGTGCGTGTAAAGAGCTGCTGTGACGTCAGTCAGAGAGTCACTTTGAGTCATGCAGGAGGGGAACCACAGGCTGATCGAAAATGTTGGCTGTTTCCTCACTTCTTGTTGATGTTTATTTTGTTTTGGTTGTTTTTTTGTTGTTTTTTTCAAGTCACAGGCACCAAAACAGCACATTTTTGCTCTTGCAGTAATGAAATGTTATCCGCTGGGACCGTTAGGCCACGATCTCGCAGACAGATATTGCACAGAATATAAATAAAGCAAATAGACCATTTGAAAATAAATGTAAAGGAATGTATCGATGTTTATTTTTAATATTTTAAGGTCTACATACATTTCTAAAAAGAGAGTAGTGTACTTGAAATAGTTTGTTTAATAAGAGGTAAAGTCATGATTATTGAAGCTGTTGGCATTATCTAATGCTTTTAAGCAAATGTAAGTAAATATCTAACCTCATTGTTTAATCATGTATGTAAATTTTGCTCTCATAACCGTGTTCTGTTATTCTGTACAACTAAAAGTCCCGGTTTGACTTGAACACCCTTCTTATATTAACCTCCCCTGTGTGTGTGTGTCTCCGCAGTGTGTGCTGCGTTACCCATCCCACAGAACGTCACCCTTCACGCACTCAACATGAACTACGTGCTGAAATGGCGATGGGATCCAGACCTGACTCCAGACAGCACACGCAACGTGACGTTCACGACACAGTACATGGCGTAAGACCGCATCTGAACACTGCGTCTAATGAATAGACTTTGTGTTTTTCCTTTTTTTTTTTTTTTTTTTACATCATCATATGCTGTACAGTATGATTTGCTTATTCAACGCTAACAGGCGGTCCATTGTCTGACGCTGAGGCCGCGATATTACTTTGACGCAGGATATAAAAACACCGCTGATAAGAACACGAACACACCTTAGAGTTCGCGTGCGGCTCTAAATAGCCTGGAAACGTGACAA
>JAAGKR010007453.1:11969-36659 GCA_011419295.1 Clarias macrocephalus | reverse complement strand
ATTAGAAAAACAAGCCAAGTTAAATGATCCATACTTGTTGTGGTATTGAGACTGACTTCTAGTCAGAAAAAAAAACCTACACACAACCATTTCCTGGCAACTCTTGTGTGTTTCCATCATCCTCAGTATGACCATTATATTTACACTCCTCCAAAAGCACCTCTAAATAAAAGTCAAACCTGTTGACCAGAATATGTCATTGTCACCGCCGCTGGTCAGTATTCAGGAATACATGGTCCAAGCGTGAAATTTTAAAATGTCCACTAAATCACAATCTCTCCTCCCTGTCTCTGCTTTGAATATTGAAGCGGATCTGTCCCCATGCCAGGGCTGCTCAATTATCACGTTTTTGTCTATTATATTATATTATTGTCTATTATATTATATTATTGCCCATTATTGTAATAATGTTTATTATCATTATATTATTATTATTAATAATAATAATAATAATAATAATAATAATAATAATAATAATAATATTATTATTATTATTATTATTATTAATAAAAATAATACTAATAATATTAATAATGTTAATAATGCGGGGGCACACTTGTGATTCCACTTTTGACAAAACCATGAACCAGCCACATGATGTTCATCTATTTTTAAAAACACATCATAAACTGAATTGGATGGGACAGGGAGATGATCTACTAAACATCATGAGCTATAATCTAGGGCTTTCAATTAATTAAATAATGAATATTAGTTTGTGTTTGTGTAAACCCAGGTGTGTTAATGTAAGTATAATTGATAAAAAAAACATTATTAATATTTGATATGAAATTACATTTAATAATATATTACTTTCGTGACTTGGCCTCCTGAAATTTTTCACATTTGTGTAAAATAAAATGTGTAAATCTAGCTGTTGTTTATAATCATTGTTTGATTATTAATTACCCTTGTGACGAACAGGCATTCTAAGCAAGTATATATTCCTCACTCACAGGTTACTGAAAATGAATGAATGAATGAATTAATTAATTAATCAATCAATGAAAATAGAAATTCTTTTTCTATTTTCACCACATTTCAACAACCCAAAAACAAAGATTGTTGTTTACTACAGTACCTCTAGCAAAACAATTCAAAATGCTTTACTTGTGTCTTATACAGGAAAGAGTAATAAACATAAACATTTCCTATTTCTGAAAGAAGAAAACAATTTAATCGGATGTCTGAAACAACAGTAAACAGCAACTAAATCTTAATTAGTTTATTCAAATTCTAAAATTGAAAACGTTCTGCTATATGTTTATTGACAGTGTGTCATACACATTCAGATGTTCATAGAGATTTGATTTACTGACTCAAGTGTATTTAATCAAGAGGTTATAAATCATTAAAAACCTGTTTGTATTAAGGACTATTATTGACAAATGCAAGTCATTCCTTTAAAAGAAGCAAGGGTTCATGATTGGGGAAAAAACATCTTGGTTATATTTTAATAAATAATGCAGTAACACAATTGATTTGAAAAATCTTTAAACAGCTTTTTAGAGCTGTATTTGTTGTACACAAGGCGTTTTTTGTTTGCGCTGCTGATGTTTTATTTCCTCCGTTATGGAGCAGAAAAAGTTCTGAGCTGCTTGAACGATCAATCAATCAATTAGAAGTCATTTTAGGTCATGTTCTATTGGTTCTAACTGTCCATATACCATGCTCTCAGTAAAAAAAAAAAAAACAGAATTAAAAAAAAAAAAGAAACTTTAGAGTTGTTTACAGGTACCTGCTTTCATGCCCTTGATCAGTATATAGATCTTATGAATAAATGAACTATAGATAGAGACCAAGTTTCACCTGCAGGACCTTCCTGTAATAGCTCTATTGGACATATATTCATCTGCTCAATATATTGAGTTCTATGCACGCACTCAGCCCTATGGATATCACACATTTTCAATATCAAAACAGCAAAGCAGTACAACCTCCTTCTCTCACTATTTTACATTTATAGATCTGAGGAATAGCTTTCACAGCCTGGGTAAGGTGTACATTTGTGATTTTCTTTTTTCAAGCACCAGAATGAAATACGGTGGAGACACAAATGGTTAAATTTGCCAAACAGACAGCAGAATAAAATAAGAATGGAGCACACAGACAGAGACAGAGAGCTCATTCCATGTGATCTGAGAACGTCTTGTTTTTTTTTTTTTTACCATTGGATTTCCTTACACAACTCCTACACTTCCTGCTCAATTTCCACAATTCTTCTGGCTGCACATACACACACACACACACACACACACACACACACACACACACACGCACGCACACACGCACACACGCACACACGCACACGCACACACACACACACACACACACACACACACACACACACACACACACACACACACAACAGCACATCATTGCAGCCGATGGAGTCCTCTGTGTTTACTCACTCCAAACCAAATGATCTCTCTGCAGCTCTGCCACTTCAGATGTGAAATGGAATTTGCCGCTCTGTTCTATTCTGAGTCCATTTCTCTCTCTGTGCGCTTTACCAATTCCCAAATAGAGTTCGCTCGCTCACAGATAATGTGTGTGAGGATGGAGACAGACTCTTCGGCTCCCGGGCACACCCAGGGGAGGCACCTCCGAGGAGAGCTGTGGTAAGACTGCACAGCCCAAGACGCCCAATTTCATTTTGTACTATTTGCCAAATTGTGTTTGTTCATTTGAGGATGGCTGGATATCTACATTTTGTAGAGAGTGAGTGAGCACTGAGAGCAAGATCCACCTGAACCACAGGTCACATGCATGCTCCCATCTAAAATGTACACACAAGTGGAACTTGCATGGTAGAAATGTGAGCTGTTATGTCGGAATGAAAAGCGAAAAGGAGCAACAAGAGCATGGTATGGTACTTTAATATAGAATGCAAAAAGTAAAAACAAACAAACAAATACTTTTTTTTTTCAGCTATACTGTTTTTTTTTTTTGGGGGGGGGGGGGGTGTTGCAGATGACCCAGTCTTGATCAGTATATGGATCAAGACTTGGTGTGGCACAGGTTTTGATTAATGCCTTTTCTGATGCAACCCTCCCCAATTTATCCGAGCTTGGGACTGGGGGCACTGACTTGTGCGATCCCCCAGTGGTTGGGGTTTGTTCCCTCATGGTGAATCAAACCCTGGTGGTGGCAATGAGAATGCTACAACACAAATACTACGTATATATATCGTGAATATTTGTTTGTTCTTCTTCTTCTATTTCAAAAATGACATTTTTTGACTCCTATGAGTCCTTTGGAAAAATTTTTACATAAAATCCTACTAGCTGTATTTAAGCTCAGTGAAATGACAGACAGGATAAACACAGGTCTTGCTTCCGGGAGTCATGATTAGCTGTTAGCTGATCTATTGTATTCCTGCTCTGCTATCTTGCCCTGCACTAAGGGACTGAGCTCCTGCATGAGTGTGTATGTGTGTGTGTGTTAATTGTAGAGCCAGGGGGAAAAGAGCTACATTGATATGTTCTCCACCCAATCTCTGGATCAGGCCTGAACTGAGTAAAGGTCAGAGGCTGAACCAACTCATCTCCCTGTAGGGTTCCAGCATCGGCCCAACCAGCACCACAAACAATTACACGGTGGGATCTAGAGAGCAGGAAACACACAGCACTGGAGGCTCGAAGAGCTTTTGGCCTCTGTGGGCTGTTGCTGGTCACTCTTTTGAACAATAAACTAGTGGCCTGAGCAATCAATACGGCCACCACTTCCATTATCATCCCTGCTGTCTCCCAGAGCACTGGTGCATGCGTATGGAGAGACATGCATTCCTCACAACAGTCACTGACTTCCTACTTTCTTTCTTTCTTTCTTTCTTTCTTTCTTTCTTTCTTTCTTTCTTTCTTTCTTTCTTTCTTTCTCTTTCTCTCATTCTCTCTCTCTTCCCCCCTAAGCAGACTTTGCAGCAAAGTTGATCCCAAATACAAACTACTTGCAACACATTATAGTTCTTGAGTTCATCATTCACATTGATAAAAACAAAGTGTTCCTTAACGAATTGTTATTTCCTTCGAGGTTGCCTGTACTTGATGTGATGCATTGTAGGTGAACATCTGATACTTACAGTTTCTGTAAGAGACTTGCGTAAACTCATCATGAATGGTTATAATCATTACCATCTTTCGTTTGTGAACTTTATTTTCAGTTTATCGAGATGTACACAGAATCAGAATTATAAATGCAATGCCAGAAATATACATACAGTATAGCATTCCTAATATTTGGTTGAATGTGAAAATGTAAAGGCATTTGGTAGCCATCGATAAGCTTCTGGTAAAAATGTGGTTGGCAGATTTGGTAGTGTTCAAGTAAAATTTGTTGGTTTTCTGGTACGGCACACAAAAATTTCAACAAGATTAGCCTGCTTTATTTTTTCCAAAGGCAGCTATGTTGTGTGTTTAGGGTCATCGGAGCACTCCTTTTGGCCCTCCAGTTGATGATTTGAGGTTATGTTAAAGAATTCTGTGAATCCTCTCCATTTTCCTATCCACTTTGTGCAATGCAATGTTATAGCAGCTTCCAGTTCATGGCAGGTCTGCGCCTTGGTGCTTCCTCGGTTGTTTGTAACTATCTCTCAGCTGAGGAAGACATTGTCACCCAGACCTTGGCAAAGTGGTTACACCTCTTAATATTTTGTCCTTAAATAAAATAGTTTGAACTGATCCTGAACTGGTTCCTAGAGACATTCCTGACCTGTGTAAATCTTCCATCCCTTTGTCAGATCCACACCGACTTTCCCATTATACTGTGTGTTGGTCAATCTAGTGAGTGCTGTCAAACATTTCTTTTCTTGTTGGCACAGTGACGCCAGCTCTAGTCCATCAGGCGTAAAAGGAAGGTGAGTGGCCTTGGCAAATTAAAATGCTGAACTGTAAGCACCATCAAATTAATTATTTAAGTCAGTATATGTATATATTTTTTATCCTGTGTGTATAATTTTGATCCTCTATTCATAGCAGAAAACCCAAAGTAAATTCTACAAAATGCTTCAAATTCTTCAGATTTTTCTCTTTTTCTCCATAAAAAGAAAAATACAATAGCATCACCTCAAATTATTTACTAAAACAGACAATTGGGTAAATGTTTAAGATTTATATACACTACATGGTCACACACGTTAATATTTCATTGGACCGCATTTTGCTTTGATTACATAATGCATTTGCTAGTGCATCAAGCTTATGCAATGTTACCACATTTATTTCTGTCCAGGGTCACATTAATTTTTCGCCAAGATCTTGTATTGATGAATGATAGAGTCGGACTGTTGCGTAAAGTCTTCTCCAGCACATCACAAAAACTCTCAATGGGGTTAAGGTCTGGACTCTCTGGTGGCTCATGTCTCATGCTCCTTGAAACACTTTTTCACAATTTGGGTTAGAAGAATCTTGGCATTATAATTTTGGAACATACCCTGATATATACACTGACCTAATGTTTTGGGCACATAACATTGCTGAACCTAGACCTTACTAACAGAAACAACCCCAGATTATAACACTGCCCGCACAGGCCTTTACATTAGGCACTAAGCATCTGGACTTATTAGACCCCTGACTTTTTCCAATGATACACAGTCCATTCTTTATGCTCCCTAGCAAATTAAAGCTCTTTTTTTTATTAGCATACTTGTTTTTCCTAATGGTGAATACTGAAGAATTCTAAACTTGTTGGTTTTGTTGGTGTTTTACGATTTAATTTCACCAAGCATTTAAGTGATCATAAATTTTTTTTCTGACCACAATTCTTCCCAAAAGATGATGGTTCACCACTATCCTTCCAGGTTTTAATGCATTTTATAGTCCTTAATCCAATTTGAGTAGTTTCACCAATCTCCTCAGTTGTTTTCTTTGCTTAATGAAAGGCCAACAATCTGAACTGTTCTGAAACAGAGTAGCATCTTTGCCACAACTGCAGGATGGCTTCTAGCATGGTTGTTGAACTGAGAAACTAAATATTGGGTAAAATAGCACATTGTCACCTGAAACAAATTAATCACTGCATGAATTATCCAATATGAAGCTCTTAACTTGCTTAGTTAAATCCAGGTGGTGGCTTTTTAGGTACTTTTTTGTAGGTAATTACGTAACAGAGCTGATTGATTTTAACTTTAACGTTCCAGAGTGATGGACTGATAAAACGCACTTTTCAAAACATCCTCAGACATGAAAGATGGTGACATGAACCATAGAGGACTGCCAGTGGAACTGACTTACATGTTTTATGGGTGGGTGATGTGACTGGAGAGGAAAGAATTTTTACAGTAACTTCTCATATCTGACCAAATTCCTCATGTAGACACTACTTAACCTTTCAGTGGGATGACAACCTGAATTGTCTGGGCTAGCTTAGACAATTAGCTGACATAATCCTTCTTTTATTTAACCCTAAAACTCCCAGGACTGGTATATCCAAACATATGTAGAAAGAATTGGTGATGGTGATGCTTGTGGTGGTGGGGATGGGGGTAGCAGTTCTTTGGATATTAGATCTAAGTGTCCTAAAATTTCTATTGTGAATCTTGTCTGATAAGAATATGCTCTGTTTAAATAGAACCTTTTACCCCAAAAGGGAAAAATTATGAACCCTTAGCGATTTACTAAGAATTATTTCCTATTAGCTTCACTGTCAGTAATGAATTATTATTTATAGTATGATAGATCATGTGCTGTAAGATGATTACCTGAGCTGAAAGTTAATGAAAAAAATTATAATTCTTGAGGCGATAAAAAACAGAGTTTTTTTTTTTTAATGATTAAGTTTATTTCTCTAAATATAATGTCCACCATTAAACATGCCCATTTTACTTACATTTTACATACTGTACAATTAGCCATTAGGAATAAAAGGGTTACAATTATAGATGACATTGTGTTTTTTAAATGATTAAATATAAATCATCCAAAATTAATAATTATAGTTTTATATTTCTTTCTTCTTTTTTTTTTAAGAAAAGGATAAAATAAAAATTTATGTGGGCAAAATTCATATGCATTTCAAATATTCAGGAATTGTAAATTGCCTGAACTGAAACGTTAGCTAGCTAAATATTTGCTAGTGACTTGCTTTAGGTAGATGGATGTAGAAATCAAAGGTTTTGGTCATTTAATGGCCAATTTTGTTTACTGATATTAGCGAAAGTAACTAGCAAGCTAGCTGCAGCTTGTGTTGTTTTTTCAGTGGCTCCCATTAGTGATTGCCACCACAGATCAGCACCACTCATTTTCCTGATGCCACCCTTCCATTTATCTGGACTTGGGACCAACACAAAGGATGCCCGACAATCCCTAGTCGTTCGGTTTTTTGTCTAGGAAGCAGACACAATATTCGCCCATCCTCCCCCCCAACCAATATCCTAGCTAGCCACAGCTTAATTATTCTAATTATGACAGCTTTAGCCTCTATTAATTTTCATATTAGGTGTGTTGTGATGGAGTAAATGAGTATAAGCAAATATGAAATACAGAGTTTGTCTATTTTTTAAATATTCTTTTTTAAATATGTGTTAGCAAGTTTGACCCACAGATCAATATGAATAAACTCTTACAAACTCATACATCCATTTCAATCCAGTGCTCTGAGGTTCAGGTACAAAATAGCAAAAATAGCTGCTGCTTAAAATTATGCTGTAAATATACAATTTTACACTTGTGGTAACGTATAAAAACACAGGTAGACATAGATTTTTAATTTTAAAAATCTATGCACATAGATTTATATCTGTAAGTGATTTAGTAACTGTGCAATGACAAGCTTTTTAAACACACAACATCTAGCATGGCAAAGCTGGTCTGTCAGAACCACTTGGATCCACCGTGTTGGGATTGTGTTGAGAGCCAGGGGGCATTTTGTAGTGACTGAGGAAACAATTTGTGTGTGTATGTGTGTATGTGTGTGCTCCGGGAATGTAGTGTGTACCTGCTTTGACACACCAGCACTCTGCCTGGGGGGAAGCTAACGGAACTGCCATCAAAGCCAGCTGATACAATACAGAGGCTATGCCAGACAGCACACTCATCTACAATAAAGAACAGAGGAAAGACGGAGAGCAGAGAGAGAGGCGGGGGGAAAAACCCTGCAGCGGAACACAGAACCTACCCGAAAGCCTGTGATCACTGACTAGAGTTTGATTGTTCAGTGAAATTGTTTAGTCACGAGGACATTGTGACATAATAAGATAGCTTGCTCAATGAGACGCGCTAAACAGTCACATTATGGTTTTATGTGTATGTAGAGTATAACCACCCCTGGTGTATGTATTGTCATTCGTAAAATAACAAATCATATATACTGTACAGGGCAAATATTTAGCAGATAAAACTGATTTGTTAAGGAAAAAAAATCTATTATCACATTGCATTATTTCTTATGGGTCCAATAACTGGGGTTCTGTCAATATGCTTTAGCTCATATATAGATTAATGAATTCCTCCCACTGAGGGAGTATGTGTTACCTAAAGCTTCTCAGTTATGGTGGCCTACAGGCATTTACTCTCAGCTCTTTCCCAGGATCTCTCTCTCTCTCTCTCTCTCTCTCTCTCTCTCTCTCTCTCTCTCTCTCTCTCACACACACACACACACACACACACACACACACACACACACACACACACACACACACACACACACACACACACACACACAAGGCAGCTTCTTTCCCTCTAATGCTATTGGCACATTTCCAACAAGTAGCTCTCCAGGGAGACACAATGCTACAGTGCTTCCATAATTAAGCCATTGGCAAACAAAGAAATAGTCGGCTAAATGCTTCCCGGAGAAGAATCATAACATATCTGCTGGGATTTACCGTAGGTGATTTTTTTTTTTTTTTTTTTTTTTTTACATCTCAACAAACTAATTGGTTCCCCTGTCTATTGTTTGTCATGCACAGAGTTATGAAGCACTTTAACTAAGGAATACTCATCCAAAAAGAGAAACGGTGAATTTTAACATGCTCCGGTCATGTGAATCTTTTTTCTCTGCAACACACACACACACGCTTTGTGGAACAAATGCACACATTACTATCTTAATCAGGGATTCCCATTAACTCCCAAAAACAGGTTGCACATTGAATTTTATTTTATTTTTTTAAATTTTCTACTCAAGGACCAGTCAAATATCATCACAATATTAACAGTCTAAATATGTAATCTTACTATCATAGGGGCATTTGGCTTTAACAAAGAGCTTAATCCTTAGTGACCCCCTTCCCCAGAAACACACACACACAAGCTCAGTGTCACATAGCAGTTAAGCAATAGTGATATATCTCATCTGAGCCAAACACCTGTCTATTGTCAATGAATGGACGCAGACATGATGATGGAATTTTAATTGGCTAGTGTCTATAAAAGCACCAAAAAAAAAAAAAAAAACTGGAAAAGAATGCATTACTTCCATCTTCATTTTTTCCTTGTATTCATAAATGCCATTCTTCAGGTTGAGCAGTGCATTAGGGTTCAATGCAGAATGTTTTCATGTAAAGTCCAGCAGAAAAAGAAAATGCATTTTGTAGGAGCGTCACCTCAATGACTGGAATTTTTCCTCTGAATGTAGCCCTGTAGGAAGTCAGATCTCCTTCTGACATTCATTTGCCTCCGTGATGAATGTTAAGGCTGCGGAGGTCAAGCATTGGCACACATGAAAAATCATTTAATTTAACTTTCACCAATGTTTTCTTGTATACAGCCTGAACACTTTCTTTTAAAATGTGAACCAGAGCAACCTGTTAGTGTCCTCTTTTGTAGCATCCTGTTTTATTTTCATAGAATATCTTAAAACTGTACCAGAAAAAAGGTCGGGGAGAGCAGGTATGAGAGAGAGAGAGAGAGAGAGAGAGACCAGATTATTTGTTACCAAAACACAGACAAAAAGCTTGCATGCTTCTCCATATATAGTATGTGGCACGTCTCAAAGCAGGTGTATAAGGACTGAGACTATTAGTAGTGTGGCATGAGGCGTGAGACTCATGAGACTATAAGAAGTGACTGATGAGGATTGAGATTCATGAAGATTATGATTATTATACTTAAGGGGACAGGGGACATAAAGGGTGAAAAACTTGGCGACTATCAGAAGTGATGCTTATGAAGCCTAACAGAAGTGACCACTGGTAGGGCATAGGTAGTAGGACATCTAAAGGAATATACTTCAAACAGGAACAATGCACAGTGATTTTATCAGTAAAATGATCTCTTGTATAGTATACAGCAGAGTGTGATGTGGATGCAGGGCCAGCTATAAATTACAATTCAATTCACTCAAATGCACATGTTTTTTTTGGTTGCCTATTTTAGTTTATGAATGTCTTTTACATGCATACAACATTTTTTCCCCCTAAACTACAATAATTGCACTGTGTACAAAGAACAGGGTGGCCCAGAAGTTTTCATACATAGGAAAATGTTTACATCCTCTGCGTGACCACATTTCTTTGTGAACACATACAGAGTTGTCTCTCCCACTCATGATGAACTTGTGTTAACACATCTGGTGTTGTGCATGTTTAATTGCACATCAGATGCATTCTTTTAAATAATCTGTCTTCATTTGCACTCAAAGGTAAAATTCAAGTGGGGATCTTTTAGCGCACTCCACTAGGACCACAGTGACCAATCCAGGAACTCAGACTCTGTTGATCTAACCACCACTACAGTATGTATGGTGACTTTTAGGACTCAATGTATATACAGTACAGAATGGGTTTTCACTTACACACACACAATTCAAGGAAATCGACTCAGCTTTAAAGGAACTCCAGCAGGATGGATGAGGTTGCATTTTGACAGATGTTAGTTGTGTGCCTCACTGACTTGGCATGGTCTATTATGTTGCTGGAAATAGAAGCATATCTGTTGTGTGGGACAGATGAGTAAGAGAAAATCAGAATTTGTTTCGGTATGAACAATTGAGACCTTTACTAGACTACAAGGCGTGGGGCACAAAGCGTAAAACACATGAAGGACATGTGACTCATACTGGACTATGATGAGTGAGACATGAGTACTGAGACTCCGAGAAGACTTTATGGAGTAATGATGCCACTATGAGACTATAAGGATTTTTGAAGATTCCTACAGGACTTTGAGAAATGAAACCCTAAGAGTGAGACTTGAGGAGTGTGACTATAGGACTGTAAGAAATGAGACACTTACAGGACTGTGAGGAGTGAGATATCTACTGTATAGACTATGATGAGTGAGACATGAGGACTGAGATTGCTACAGGACTATGTGGAGTTAAATGTGAGAAAGAAGACATGACTATGAGGAAAGAAAGAACGAAAAAAAGGAAAAAAGAAAGAAAGAAAGTTTTGTCTCATTATTGTTATTCTCTTTAATTTAATGGCACTCTTACAAGTACAATCAATTTAAAAAGGAAGTAAATGTACCAAATTGTACTCTGCGAAAGCAACTCTTACCAATTACAGCAATAGCATCTGCAATACGACTGTCCTTTAAAAGGCTCTCATTCTATAGAGCTTGAATGGACCATGAAGCGTGGTGTAAAGAGAAGCACGCAGCACTCCACAGCTTGAAGTTCATCTTGAAATTTGCTACTGAATTTGTTTGATATGCCCCCCGCCCCCTTTTCTTCCCTGCTTTCTCCCTCTCCCTTTCCAGACTGTAAAGTCTTAAAATGATTATTCTTTTAAATGTCAGACTTTTAGTTGTGACATTACCATGAATCTCTGTGCCATTAACTTTTTTACCTAACAATAATGGAGTCAAAACAAAAACAGAATGATTATTGAAAAGTATATGCCTAGAATCCCAAAGTCAAACCCAAAACCATGCAGTGCAAACTAGAAACTTTCATAGTTGTTACAAAATGTCTTCATTTTTCATGTATATACAGTATAAGAAAATATGTCCATCGACATATTACGTTCATGTGTGTGTGTGTGTGTGTGTGTGTGTGTGTGTGTGTGTGTGTGTGTGTGTGTGTGTGTGTGTGTGTGTGTGTGTGTGTGTGAGTGACAAAGAAAGCGAGAGAGAAATAACAATACCACATTGATAGGATTCTTGGTTGCATCTCATCCTAAATGTGTTTTGTGTCCTGAAAATAACTACAATAGGGAAAAATGGGGATAATATAAAAAGGCATGTGATTACTATGGTTCACGTAGTGTACAAGTAAATACACAGTAATTACCATGGATATTCTGCACTTTAACCTGATCATTATTTCATTTCAAGCCCATTGTGCTAGATTAAATATATTAAAATACTGTCACTGTTCAATTACTTACCCAATTGCGTTTTAGATATTTTTTGTGACTTGATTTTTTTTTAATGTGTCCCATAAGCCAAATAACTTCCTAGTGCATTGTGGTGTAATTTTATTCTTTATTTATGAAGGTGAATCCCAGTGGGATGAAATAGAAAATCGCTTTTGTAAGGAACAACTGAACAAAGCTGGAGAGAAAAATATAGCATGAAGAATTTTTGGTGTGACTTGAACTAACGAAAATTGCATGTCACAGACCATACACGCATCACGCATTTGCAGAAGCTGAATGTGCTCTGTATGCTTACACACCACTACTTTATCATTAGAACCTTACTGTTATTTACAACCCTGAACATGCATAAATTAGCCTCGCCACACTATTTACCAGACTAACTCTAAACTCAGATTTTATAAATGATAAATGTATTAGTCATGTGAAATTTTTATTACATCATATAATTATGTCGAGGGAAATTTGGTATCATTGTAGAAGTGATATGTTGACAGAATCCTGTGACTTTTGGAATTACAGAGCCACTATGAAGCCAATACAATCCTGTCATTGTGGTTTATTTTGCACAAAGGAACAAAGTTGATGTTACACAAATGGAATTTTGTCTTACACATAATTATGTCGTAACACAGTGTATGTTTTCCCCCACAATCCCCTTTTCCCAGATATCACCCAGTGATTGCTGGAATTAAGAGTGAATTTTGTACTGTTTGCAAGGAAAATGCTATACATGCTGACCTTGTTATTGAGTTATTGCTCAATAATTTTCCTGGTAACATCAGCTCATTTAACTGCTAGACAGGGTCAGTTCAGTGTGGGTTAATATGTAACCTAACTGAACACTGTATATAAAATGCTTCTGCTTAAAATAAGATTATCTTCTGGGGTCATTTGAGATGCTTGTTTTATTATGGTAAATAAAAATATATATAGTTTCATTTCTTATAAAAACCCACGGTGTGGGGGGAGAGGGTGGGGGGATAGATATGTGAGATGATACTTCAGTAAAGACATAAAATCATATATGGCACAGAATGGTCATTGTCTCATGCCAAATGGATCGTGCTCTATTCAAATGCATTGCATTTGTAAATCACAGTAAATTTACAGTAGTGGAAAGATGCCAAACATCAGTCAAAACATTAAGTGTCCAATATGTAGACAGAAGAAAATTTAGATTTAGAAGATCGATCCCACCTGTGCATGGTCAAGACACGTAGCGCTATTTGAGTTAAGAGTGCCATTATCTAGAGATTAACAAGTTCAAGTCACCAGAAACAGCAGAGTCCTTCTCCCTCGGCTCTTGGCCTCATGCCATATTTGAAGGTGACAGCAATCCTGCCGATGCTGCACACCAGGAAAGCGAGGGAAGAAACATACTTAGAAACACACACACACACACACACACACACACACACACACACACACACACACACACACACACACACACACACACACACACACACACACACAGACAGTAAATCTGAAAGTCAATTCAGTTAAGGGGTTCCACCCTGTCCTTACAACTTCAGTCAAACACAATGCATTGACTCAGCAAGTTCTTGTCCCTATGGACAGAGAGAAAAAAAGGAAAGAATGGTGAGAGAGTAGATAGAAAAACACTTATTCATAGCCTTGTCAGCTCCTCTTCATCCCTGTGCTAATTATTGATTGGTTGATTGAGACAAATATCAGATCTTTCAAATAAAAGATCTTTCAAAATCAAGGGCTATGAGTGCGTATTTGCAACACACACAAAAGATAGACAGAGAGACAGTCAGAGAAACAGAGTGTGATCAATACTCTCAATCAGCCTTGAACACCTCTGTCAGTTGCAGCAGACTGAGGTGATTAGGATTGAGTCTTAAGACATTTAATAACTTCACACAGCTTTCCTCCAAGCCTCCGGAACACCTAGCAGGGTGCCTAATGAACTGTACTGCACTGAAACCAATACGTGCCATTATCACACAGCAACCTCGGCCATACCTGCACTTAGTCAGCTCCCAGCCAGCTTGCAGGTTCCACTTTAAGCTGTCTCTCAACCTATATCCAGTCCACAGCTGGCTTTTTCATCTACCAGCCCTATCCCAGTAAAGCCCTCTCAATTATTCACCACACTTACATCATGACAAATCATTTTAATGGCTGAATGGTTAAACAATTATTTGAATATAAAAAAAAAAATCATAACATTACAAATCCCAAAAATAAATGCACAATAATGCATTTTTCAAATGTTACATTTACATTTTTTTTTTGAAAAGCATACACATGATGAGGGATCATTATAATATTTGAGGAAGACACATTTAAGACACAAGCAAACAGTTACAAATTCTGCAAATAAGAGACTTATAGTAAATAAGACTTAACTTTTTTTTTTGTGCCAGACACTGTTTAATCAAAGAAAAGTTTACACAGTATAGCAGTCTGAAATAATTATTATGATGGATTTTTGCATTTTGCATAATGTATTAATTGGCAATACTTCTGGATTGTGTCAATGCACATTTTGAATGTAAAATGAAATGTTAATGTGTCTGTATCACACTTCTTTCATACGTTCATATTTCCAAATGCAGTTCATGTTTTATTTCATGCATACATTAAATTCTTAGATGGTCAAAAAGATACAGTACATCTTTGAGTAATTTAATGTTAGTCACAGAAGAAAAATAGAAGATATTAGCTTATACATTAACCTTTTGTCAAGAGAATGACTACTAATGGTGCTCATATGATGATCTAAGTATACAATATAGATAATGAAGTTGGAAGAAAATTTCCTCATATAATGGTATTTGGGTCTCAAGGGATTAATAAAAAAAACTGCATACTAAAGATACAGAAATATTTAGTCATCATCTGCATCCACATGGTCAATCTTGACATGCTACTGACAGTCAAGTCTGGTCAAGTCTGGTACATTGTCTCTGCTTTGAGACAATGACCATTGTTAAAAGCGCTATAGAAATAAATTGGTACAGCACTACAGCAGCGCTAACTGGTGTGGCTAACCAAGGCAGGCAAGCCCAAACAGAGACTGAACAGACAACAGAGTAACCTCCACTGCTTCAACAAGTGCACTGTCTCTTAGCTGAAACTTCTTTTACAGCTTAGTCACAAATTTCACAAGAAGGTAAATGCAGTTTTGTTGGTAACTACCCTATGCTGGTAGGTATCAAGCTGAAACAACTAGATTCAGCTTTCTGAACTCTGCCCATGGCTTACAAAGTGTCATGTATTTTTGTACACGTAGTTGGCCAAGGTTTCACACTAGCTATTCATATTACATCAAATGCACACTTCTCATTAAACTGTGCACCACACTAAGCTTCTCAGTGTTTGATGCAGTCACTGGGTTGGAAAAAAGCTAATGGAAACATTTTAAAAATTTATTTTAAAGAGGGTGTTTTTTAATTTATTTTTTTATTCCTACTAACCAGGGGTGGTAAGAAAAAACTATTTCAGCTGCTATCAATTTCCTTGAGTAAGCTCTAGTATTGCTTTGTGTTGTTACTCAATAGCAACATCACCTCTGATGTTCCCACCAAAGTTTTTTCTGGCCACAAGCATTTCATTTACATTGTTGTCTAGCTAACTAGCAGGTTGTTCTGCACTGGAGTCAGAGAATCTGCCTTAAAAAAAAAAAAACATTTGTATACTAATTACCCTGTCCAGTGTGTACCCCTCCTTGTGCCCTAAGTCTCCTGGAATAGGCTCCAGGCCCCCCGCGACCCTGAATACAGGAGAAAGGGGTATAGACGATGAGTGAGTGAGTGTATACTAATTGTCCAAAATTTACATGACCAGTCAAAAATACATCAAGTAGTACAGTATGTATGCTCTTTCAGGGATTCATATTGATGAGCTCTTCATCTCTGTGATGGTAATAAATTTGGCAAGTTGGGAATTTAATTTGTTTTGTTATACATTTTACTTGGAATTTTAATTGCGATGTTCCAGGTTATCAACATCTCAGCTGTATAATTCACATTCACTAAGCCTTTTGTTCTTATTTGTTGTGAACAAAAGTATTATTATTTATTTATTACCTAAGGAAAGACAAAACATTAAAAAAAGATATTAAACAATCTTTTCTAAGGGGTATCTAGATTTTAACCCTGACTAAAAATGGTTTTAATAGGCTTATTGATTAACTGATATATTATTATTATTATTATTATTATTATTATTATTATTATTATTATTATTATTATTATTGTTGTTGTTGTTGTTGTTGTTGCTTTAATACGCATAGAGCAGAAACTTATGTGGGCACAAAACCCAATACAGTTTATACTGCATTTTTAAGGGCCAAATCAGGTCAGATAAAAAATAGACAAATAATAAACAAATTTGGTCAACTAAGATTGCATCTTTCTAATTATGACAGAATAAGAAAATCCAAGAAAATTATTTAAATTTGAGTTTAAATTGAACTTTTTATGTTGAGCCAATTTTAGCGAGCTTGTCTACAATTAAAAATAATCTCAGTGCGTTCAATAGTCATAATACACTCATATTAGCTGATATTAGTGATCAATTACACCAAACTTTTTTGAGCACTTATCATTCTATTTCGCTGATATGTGTACAGAGAAACACTTTAAACTGCAAATAAATTGCCAGATGATGGAGGACTTCCCAATTTATGCTTTTATTACCCCCCTCTGGTCATTTATTTTTATCACTGGTGGGAATGTTTTAGCTTTTCTTTGTCATACTGAATTATATGAATAAATTTTCCATGTCCAACAACAGATGGTGCAGTTTATTAAGGTAGCTACTGGTATTTAAAAAAAAATACCATGTTACACATCCAAGTGTAATGAACGAGTGAACCTATGCGTTGGCTTTATGGTACAGTTTGACGGCAACAAGCTGTTTTAAATGATAAGATGAATCCAGTTTATAGCTTAATCACAGTTTGTAGCTGTCGCTGTCACACGTTTTTAATAGACAATAATGCATAATTCTTGGATGTAGCTGAGGATGAAATGGATTTAGCAACACTGAATTGTTGAATTGCAGCACTAAGAACTATTTTTTTCCTGCAGTTTCAGCTTCGAAGCAACCCCATGTCAGTTTGAATTCAAACCTCATAATAATGTCATAAGTCAGGAGAAACATTTACTAAATCAGTACAAGAGGGGAAAAAAATGAAAATACTCCACAGTCTGCTTTTATTCTCATCAGGAATCTTTCGTATTTCAGTGACACAGCTTCAAGCTCCTTGTGGTTGTGTAGTGTCACCAGACATTTTGATTTGATAAGGACAATAGACGAAACAACGAAACATCAGCTAAATACACACTCCCTTGAACATTACAAATGGTTCTACCCACATACAGTAAGCATTCAGGGCCAAAACCAAGGGCATTACTGTTGGCATCTGCACTTACAATACTGAGATTAGACATAAGTTGCAATACGTACAGATAATGCCGTGGAATAAAAATAGAAATGATACGTGACAAAGAGGGGTTTTACATTATTCTTGTAGTAGTCTATATCCAAGCAAACAGATGACATATTTCATAGATAAAATGGTAACATCCATGGTAGATGAGTTTATACTGTACATGTTTGAAATAATCTCTGATCTCTTGTGTACATTTCTGTTTTACAGTACCTCACGTTTCTTCGTACCTTGGCTAAAGCATGTTTTTTTTTAATGATGTTTACATAAATACAGTGTTTGTTCAATTCAATTCAATTCAAATGTATTTATATAGTGCTTTAACAACGGTCATTGTCTCAAAGCAGCTTCACAAAATGAAAAGAAAATTTATGGAAGTGTGTATGAGTGAGAAAAAATGTGTTTAGATAATGATGAGATTGTGAGATTGTCCTTGATGAGCAAGCCGAGGGCAGCGGTGGCCAGGAAAAACTCCCTGAGATGGCAATAGGAAGAAACCTTGAGAGGAACCAGATTCAAACTGGAACCCATCCTCATTTAGGTGATAACTGGTAACAAGAATTATATCACGACATCAGTGTGTTAGGCTGCTGGAAGTTCAGTATATCAGAAGTTGTCCAAGTTATCATGGAGTCCAGTTCAGCACAGGGATGAGTCAGCAGGTGGAGAGGACAGAGGGGGGTCTGAATCACTGGGAGCTCTGAAGAAGCATGTGTAGATCCAAACCATCATGAAGCAGAATCCAGCTGGAGGTGGTTCTTCTCTGTATGCCTCAAGATCCTCGCAGAGTTGGCCTCTGTCTACTGGAGCTGGCACAGATGCCTCGGGATGAGTAGAAAAAGGAAAAACAGGTGGAAAATAATTAGCGTAAATGCCGTTCAGAATATTAGCAGCACTAGATAGGAGTGTGCATTTAGATGTACTGGAGTACGAGGTTATGGAATGAATTATGCGTATGCCAGATTAAAGCGATGTGTCTTGAGTCTACTTTTAAACTTTGTTCTGTTTATTCCGTTACTTATAAGGGCATGTATTAGTCTGTTAATATGCATTATTTTGATCCTCTTTGTTTAGCTGGGTAATTGTATAGTGCAATATGTCAAACAACTGAGACCAGTCCAGGTTTGATTGACTGAAGCCGAAGCTCCCTGGGGGATTACACTTTGCCATCTGTGTTTACTTCTGGAGCAGTAATAATAATTCTTTTCCATTTCTTTCCTTTTATATTACCATTATACACACAGGACAGACTGTCCAGCGAACACAGTGCTGAATGAGTCAACAGCTTTTCTCAATGTGTTACTTAAAACAAAGGGGGAAAAAATACAATAAAGACATTTGTGTTTTTCTAAATGTCACTGTCTGTCAAATCTCCAGATGTAAGCCAATCTGTCAATATTAATGTTCAGGTACTATTTGTCAGTATGTTAATGGCAGGGATAGTACTGTGTGACTAAGTATATATTATCTATCATATATTATTTATCAGGGTGAAAAACAAGAAGTCAGAAGGAGAGAGGAGAGAAAAAGAAGGGAAGAGATTGACAATGAGATTAGAAGAGGACTCTACTGCTGTCTCTTTGTGTGGTGCCTGTCTGTCAGCCAAGAAAGGACAGAAAACCTCTCTCTCTCTCTCTCTCTCTCTCTCTCTCTCTCTCTCTCTCTCTCTCTCTCTCACACACACACACACACACACACACACACACACACACACACACACACACACACACACACACACACACACACACACACACACACACACACACACTGCTGATCTGTGTGTCCTTGTCAGCCTTAAAGAAAGGACTCTTTGCCAAAACTCCCCATTGTGAGCCCATGATTCCAAAGGCAGACACCACAAAACATGAGAGATTGGTGATGGGGGTTTAAAGTGAAGCATTACTACTCTTCAAACCCAAAGCTTTTCAGTACAGGTGCCTTTAGACAATCTCTCTCTGCTTTGTGATGTCTCTGCACTCTGCACATAACTCTTCTCTGCATTCTATGGGGTTACTCCATACATCTGTCCTCCACAGACTTAGCTACAAATTCACCTGGCTTCCATTTAATGTTAAATTTTTTTTTTTTGACATTTAAACTTCAGTTTAACTACCCGGTTAACCTTTTTATTTGTGCATGATTATTCTCATAATACAACTGTTCGTACAACCTTCCAAAAATATTACAAAGTAAAAAAAGAAATTTGGAAGGTTGTAATATTACATTCAGTTGCAATTTGAATTAATATCCACAGCATGACAAATAATGATTGTAAAGTATGTTGTGGAAAAAGAATTGATGTTTTTTTTGCTGGACATGAAGTGAATCTGCTAGTAGTAAAATGTAGTTTATTTATTTATTTATTTATTAAATTTTATTCATAACTTTTTATACTGGTCAGGGTCACTGGCAAGTCTCTTAAATGTCTTTTTATAAAATAAATTTGTTTTAAGGAATAACCTTAAAAGTGCATAATAAAAAAGTCCAAATTTGTAACATTGAAAAAAGCTGTTCAAATACAAGGATTTCTTACAAAATGTATATTCCTGGCTTGCACGCAGTGTTCCCAGGATAGACTCCATATCCACCATGACCCTGTCCAGGTTAAATCGCTTTCCAAAGATAAAAAATGTTTTTTTCCATAATGATCCGTACCTGAGTTTTAAACAATGCGTTCTTGAATAACGGATGTCAACCAATATTCTACATTCTCTTTTTAATAAATTATATAAAAACAGATTCTTATAGTGAACTCAATCTTTATTTACATTGACTTGTTGAAAGGAGAGCATGTTCTTTTAACCTGTAAAAATTGGACCAGTGAAATTGTTAGCTAGATTTGATGTTAACATTAGGCACTTTTGACTCCACTTAACACTGTTGCTGCTGGAATGCTAATGACCACTCTATTCAAAGTGGGTTGTGGCACCATTAGGTGAAACTATCCTACATTCATTTTTATTTTCTCCCGTAAAGTCCTCGTTTCAAGCTTGGCTACACGTGTGGCATTCATTTGCACACTGAGTCTCATATTACTTATAGCTGAGTGATTGCTTATTAAAGAGTGTGAGCACTGTGCTAAACAGTCACAGCGCCTTAGCATCCTCCTCCCCTCCATCTCTGTCTTTGTCTCTGTGGCTGACACCGGCTGGCTTTGGGGGAGTGAGCGACTTGTTAGTACTCTAAGCAACAGCAGGAACAGATGTGTCCCGGACAGTGGATTGATGGTCATGGTCCATCTGGCCAGTGCAGCTCTGGACAGGAATGATGAATACAGCTTCATCGGCGAATAGCTGTCATCAATCCAGCATGGCCACTGTCCACCCTGACAGCAGCCTGCCCCAGGTGGGACTGCACGGATAGGGACCGCTCCAGAATGCAGGTCAATCAGCACAAGCCAAAGCCAATATTAGCTCCCAATATATAGAACACTAGACGCATTACAGCCTGAGATCAACTTCGTGCTTAGAGATGGAGAGAGAGCAAGCCCGAGAGAGATTGAGAGAGAGAGAAAGAGATGAAGGGGAAAAAGGGGTAAATCAGTCAGCTTTGATGTGGACATGGTTGTGGCTGGAGTAGATTTATTTGTGCTCAGGCAGTTAAGGCAGCGTTTTCTTGGTTGAAGGGTCTGAATAAGTGGAGGGAGCAAGAGATACAGCCACACCGTCTGGGGCAGGAGGATTGAGGATTCAAACGAAATGAACATGGCACTTTGAGAAAAGGAGAGTGATTGGAGAACTGACCTTGCCATGGCCCATTTTGAATATGTTAACTGTCCTCTGTTCCCCTGAGCTGTCACAACCTACACTTACACTTTTAATTTCCCAGAGCTGCTTATAATAAATGCATACAGAGTGGCTTATAATAAATATAAGGTGAAAGATCCACTGGTGTGGCTAGTGGATATTTTCCATTGTTTCAAAAAGTCAAGGAGAGTCCATAGTACTATGAAGGAATTATAAGTTTTGTCATGATGCCATCACGATTGTTTCCTGCAAGATTTTCCACACAGTAATGTGGAGAGAGTAGCAGAGCAGGAAAGAAGAAGAAAACAAGTGCAGGTATGATTGCCAGATTGCCGGATATAATGAGGAAAGACTCCGTTGTGTACATAAGGGAATGACACTTTCACTTGGGCCTTGATGGTGTGAGGAGTTTTTTTGTATTTAGGGCAAAAATCAACATATATTTTTAAATACCAATGCTGGGGACATAGCATGTCTAAAATCTTTAACTGTATGCTGCGCAATATCAGCTCTAGAAGGTTTGCATAATCGGCTTAATCACTATGAAACATGGGAAGACCTATGCACAGTGAGACAGAGCGCATGACTTTCAATAGACCTTTTATGAAATGGATATATATTTATGTACATTGATGGACCTTTAGGAAGGGTTATCTCCTTGTAATGGCTTTAACACCAAAGACTTTGATGTTTTTGCTTTTTTAGTAACATCACAAGATCAATTTTTTCATGTCTTATTAACTTTAAGACCAAAAGAGAATGTCTATTGTGGCAGGAAAGTTAATATACAGTATGTACTATAAAAAAAAATTAACTTGAACATGCTACAAATAGTATTAAATGAATAAAAACTTGATGATTTATAAAATTGGCATTTAAATAAAAAATGAATTGGCAAAAATTTAAATAGCTATTTTCTATGTTCATAAAAAATCATAATCTATAAAACTTAATATAATTGCGGTAATTATTTATATTTACCACAATTTGAAGCCAAATGACACAAATAATTTAAAGAGAGTAGGCTCAAGTCGTTCTTTTTTTTTTTTTTTTTTTTTTTTAGTGAAGTAACTTTCACTCACTGTAGTGCTTATCCAGTACAGGGTAGCAGGGAGCCTATGCCAGGGAACACCCTGGACAGGATGCCAGTCCATCGCAGGCACACGCACACATAAGCACACACACACGCTACAGGGAATGTTCTTGGCTCCTCAAGCGGAGTACCCAGAGGAAACCCACCAACACCCCTGTTATCACATAAGTATATTTACATGCCTTTTTATTCTTTGTTATTATATATTTTGTCCAATTAAGCAACATTTTAATCATTGTTTGTGGATAAGATGTAAGGCAATAATTAAACAGCCAATAGTTAAGAATACAGCATAACTTACCAGAAAAAATGACATAAAATAAAAAAAATTATTTGCCGAACACAGACATGTTTCATTCAGGCAAGCGAATGCTCCAGTACAAACCAGTACAAATCAATACAAACTGGCTCTTCTGGCTCCGCCCACAACCTGAACAAGATACAAAACTATTTTAATTCCAACAAAAACAAAAATATGTTGATCAAGATCTGAAATGAAAAAGTTTAAGCTGCAACAATAAATGAGGATTGTCAGGTTGTCTGAAAGTGAACATTTAGAAGAATGTTCTCGTACTTTTTTTTTCAGTGTTCAGGAGGGGTAAAACATTTCAGGGCATGCTGTTACATCTTTACCATGGTAACAGTAACTCAGTGCTTTCTGTATGGGCTCACACAACCTCATCATGTTTTACTTCTTAATTTTCTTATAATCCCATCTGTAACTGGGAATTTCATTATAAAGTCATGAGATACAGTATGTCCTGCAGGGTCTGTTGTGAATATATTTCTCCCAGATGTAGTAAGCTGTCAAGAAGTCTGCAGATAAACATGTGCGTGGATGACCTTATGGAGAACTGGGTTCTCAACTCTTACATATTTATTGGCATGTTTCACCTTTAGTCTTGTTGACAGCAACTCTGAGCTTTAAAAAGCTAGTCCCCGTATATGGAAATGTAAAGCTATATATTGTATGCTTTATTGACTGATATCTTAAGTTAAAAATTCTGATTTTAACTTTATGTTTGATATACAGTAGATGACAAATATACAAACTTCCTCTTGTCAGTATTCACTATAATGTTCATCATAAACAAAATGTAAACATCCTGTACTGTAAATGCAGAGCTGAGTAATGTTACTAAACCTTTATAAAGATGGTAAAAACATAGTAACTAAACAAAAATAATACCTACATACTGAGTTTTAATATCACAAACCATTAAATTGTATATAATAGTAACAATGTGAAAGGGACATATGTTATATCTTATTACTAACAAATGTATATGAAGGAATTATTTATTAACATTAAGAGACAAAAAAATCAGATTCTGCAATTTTATTCCAAAAATAAAATTCCTGTTGTTTTGCAATTCCATGTAGCAAAAATGTATACATGTCACATAAATTAATATTTATGATCATCCCAATAGCAGGGGCTGTGCTGCATCAATGCAAATGATCAGAATATTAAAAATGTATTATTCAAATTGTATTTAATCATTTCCTCGCCTGCTGAAAACTTCATGTTCACTTCAAGTCATGTTCATGATTATGCAATGATGTTAGTGTGTTAATGAATTAATAATCATTGAGTGTTTCTTAAAAATAATCACAAACTATATGTAATTGCATGAAACTATTATTAGCACATTAATGAGTTATTAGAGTATGATAGATGCAATCAGCAGATTATACTTGTTTAAAATTCCATATGGCATCGAAATCATGATCCATTCCTATTAATAAAAGAGATGAGAGAGAGAGAGCGAGAGAGAGAGAGAGAGCGAGAGAGAGAGAGAGGCACTGAGCCTGTGAGCTGGTTTTGTACATTTTTGCTGCCCTGTCGTTTTCTCAGCAGGGTATCTCTTGGGAAAATCAGAACTGATGGGTAGCAGGGAGGGAGGAGAGAGAGAGAGAGAGAGAGAGAGAGAGAGAGAGAGAGAGAGAGCTTGGCACTCATCTAGAACCAACAGCATGTCTCTAAACAGAGGGCCAGTCAGCTCTGCATTCTTGCATGCCAGGCACACGTGATTAGCAAACACTCACTTAACACCCTGTCTGATGACATTTAATGACTCTGAGAAATGTGTGTGTGTGTGTGTGTGTGTGTGTGTGTGTGTGTGTGTGTGTGTGTGTGTGTGTGTGTGTGTGTGTGTGT
>JAAGKR010007453.1:0-11949 GCA_011419295.1 Clarias macrocephalus | reverse complement strand
CACACACACACACACACACACACACACACACACACACACACACACACACACACACACACACACACACACACACACACACACACACACACACATTCTTAGCATCATTAAATGTTTATGGATATGTTTATGTGTGTGAGTGTGTGCACATGAGGTTAGACAGACCTGTCCTTTTCATCACAGGCTGGGGTGGCAGTTGAAGAATGGCCATGTCTCTGCAGTGATCTCTGCACGCTGCTCAAAGCCTCTGTGAAACTGACAATAATCCGCTCAGAGAGACTGACACTCACAGAGACGCAAGCAGCTGCAGTGTCACGCCATACACTACACAGACACACCACCCTGTCCAACACACAGCACTGACTACACCAATAAAGATTTACGCAAACATACAAGGCCCCAAAATGCAGATATAAATAAAGCTTACATTGTAATAAAAGTAGTTTTATGCTTAATTGTATTTGCAAAAAAAATAATTTTGAGGTTAAATTCTCTCTCTCCAGTTAATTTCTATTTAAGTAAACTATAAATAGTCATTTAATTCCCTATTTTTTTTTCTCATGTTGGATGTAAATTGTTGCCAATTTGGTGCCCATTTGAACCAGCCAGTCTTTAACCCAACATTGAGATCAAGTAAAAGATACCCCCTGTGGCGCTTTTAATATGTGTTTTTCCTCCCTTTTTAATTGTTGCCAATTTCTATCCACTAGTGTTTTTTTTTAACATGTGACACCCACTGATGTGTGAGGGTTAACTTGCTTATTCTGAGATTCAGAGCTGCTCCTTTCCAAAATGCTGATCATGCAACGTCATTGTCGATTTAACATGTCTGGAGACCAATAACAAACAGATGCTGTTTCTGATCCTGGCATTACTGGGATTGAACCTTGTGGTCTTTATTCAACTTATCACAAATTAGAAACACTGAAGTATTATATTTATCATCTATGTTTATGATTCATAGTGGCAGTGCAATCTACTGAAAACGAAGGAGTCAAATAGATCATTTATTGTCCGTGACAGCTGACGACACACAAAACAGCAGTTCTTATAAACTGCTCATTCAAATTATCCAGTAAATATCCGGCTGAATTTTATCAGCCAGTCTGATAACTGCACTGTATATTAAGTTTGGTTTAGCACAATGTGATCATATTGTCATCCAAAGAAAGAAAGAAATTCATGTATAATTTTATCTTTATATATTTTTTTACAGTGAGTTTTTGCATTTCCCCCTCCCCCCGCTGTTAGCTGAATGTAAACAATAAAAGTACTTTAATAAGTACTTGTAGGCTCAACTCGAATGAAGTCAAGTATGTGCATTCTAAGCATTTCTAAGATTTCATTAAGGATGTATTCAATTCTGATTCACAAAGGTTTTTTTTCCCTTTTGCTTACCTACTATAGCTGCCACTTTTTTGAAGATCTAGTCAAAAGTAGACATGTTGATAACTCTAAAAGCTCAAACACTTATTCTCAAAATGGCATAGATTAGAAGCATTTATGATTTCTGTTATCAGTTAACACTTTACTATGTAATGTCTAAAACATCTCAGATAGTGTGCTCTTAAATAAGGAACTTGAGAAAGTGTATAACGTGCTGTTGTAGGTTGATGATCCCTAGGTGATTGGCGTGAAAAAAAAGCTGTAATGAGAAAAGACTGTGTGCATTTTGGGTAAGTATTTATTATTATTATTATTATTATTATTATTATTATTATTATTATTATTATTATTATTATTATAAATTGCAGCTTTTACAGTGTGCCAACATTTACAAAACCTTTTGGAGAAAACTGAGTAAGATAGAATGCCTTAACTTCAGCTAGAGCTTTTCTGAATGCCTCAAAGCAACAAACAGAGAGCTTAATATTGAAACCTTCACTTAACACGGTGGGTCACATTGTTAAGAGTAGAGTTTATTCAAAAGTGCTGTGCCACTAGCCGCATTTCCTTTTGAAGGCCCGCACTATCCATCAAAAAAATCTCTCTTCACACTCACACACACACACACGCACACACACACACACACACACACACACACACACACACACACACACACACACACACACACACACACACACACACACACACACACACACACACACACACAATCTTTCTTACACACACATACACACCACATAGCACAGCAAATTGGAAATCCAGAGGAGATCATCTGTGAAGAACAAGACCAAGTATAGAAGGTGGAAAAATCACCCCCTCCTCTCTCTCTCTGTCTCCCTCTGAAAATACATTAGTTGGATGTACAGACAGTTTAGTAGAGGTGACAATTTGTAGGGCTTTTCGCCTGAAGGAATATGGAGAATGGTGCTTGCCTCAGTCAATTAAAATAATGTCACTGTTAACATTGCAAATAAGCGGAATTATACAATAAGACAACCAATCAGTGCATCTTCTGCTGAAGAGCGATTACTAATCATTGTTGGTGGATTTTCTTTCATTTACATTTACTTCAGTCCAACGTGTGAACAACATTTAAAACAAAACTTGAATATCAAAAAGAACATGTAAATCAAGATTAACTGTTGGGTAGGATGCCCAGAAATAGGCCAGTATAATGTGTTATAGTCAGACAGAGAGACACAGACAGACAGACAGACAGACAGACAGACAGACAGACAGACAGACAGAGAGTCAAAAGACAGAAAAAGAGTTCGCCTTTTGCCTTTGATTTGAATATGATCAAGATCATATTCAAAGCACACAGCCACAGCCACCTGTGGTCAGGCATCCCAGAGAGCTAAATTGGCCATACCTCTGGGTGGGAGGGATGGCATGTACTCTCTCCCCTGTCAATCACAGTGACACTAGCCTATTGAGGTTGACTTTAAGCTCATGTATGCCTAACAGGGTGGATAGGTGTTACATTGGTGTGATTCAGGATGAGGAGCACTTTGAAAGTTATAGTTGGAGGTGGTAGATGTGCTAGCTTTCACTATTCCTAGTTTAAGCTGGCTGGGGGTGGGAACTGGCTAAGATTATTTAGGGACAAAATCTTATACTTTACACTGCATAATCTGTAATTCCTTGAACAGGCCAAACTGAACAAAGACACAGGGAGACATAATATGAGAAAGTAAAAGTGCAGTTTTTTAAATTTATATAAATAAAAGAAAGATTTTTTTTCTGTACATTGGTCAGTACTCACTCTTTTAATTATATATTTATTTTTCATACATTGGAGAACCCAAAACCAGTCTCAAAAAAAATTCTATCTGTATGTCTGTCTGTATAGCTGTATGTCTGTCCAGCTGATTTTGTCACAGCATCCTGAAAAACTGGCTCAACAGAATTTAATAAAAATTGGGTATTCACCCAAAGTTAAATCTGCTATAAATCAAATTAAAATATTGAGTAAAAGGAATTTTTTGAGCAGTTTTGTGCTAAATTACCTCACAGCAGCGAGCACTTTTTGCGACAAATACAGCACTTTTTCCCCCAAAGTGGGTGTGGCTACACACATCATTTACCAAAACTAATCATCACGATGGTTACCATAAAAACACAGAGTATATGGAACACACAGAAATGACAGTAGTGCCCCTACACAATTCTCACAAACCACAAAACGTACTCCAAACTAAGTTATGTAACTTTTGAAACCTGAATTTTTATATATGTATTTACAGATTATTGTATGTTTTTTCTGCCTGCGGGAAGTTTAAAACCAGTTTGTCTCATATGTTTTGAAACCATGGTGCTAATTAATAGAATACATGTGAAAAGCCACTATAAGATAAAACATGGGTCGTTAGAGCAAACATATCCACAGCAGCCTGAGGTGAGGGCATGTAAAATACCCAGACTGAGTGTTATGCATGTTGAGTTAAAGTGATGTTATGGACAATAATGTGCCGGATGTCTAATGTCTATGTTAATCTACTTTAAACAGGAAGTGCATTTGACATTGATGCTGAAAGAAGTACAACTTAGCATAAACAAGGTGTAAGATACTCAACCTTACAAAATTTTATTTCTTTGTATTAATAAGTTAGGCAGAGAGTTCTGCTGTACAAAAAGACAGGCAGACATGTATGTGGGATTCAACCTGGAATAATAATATCATTAAAGCTGATCAGCTTATTTTTTCATCTTTAACATTTTAACTCTTTACACCTCAACGACAAGCACTAACGCTCATTTAAAAAAAAGTGCAGGGAACAGGGGGAGGGGAGGGGAGAGTCAATGAGGAAGGTGCAGAGAGTGCAGTACCTTGGCTTTTGAAATTGGGAGCGGACGTTGCAAACCAGAAGATGGCCACTGCTGACAGTGGATGAAGACAAGGAACCAGAGGAGGCGGCATTTCCTCTGTGGGAGAATTTCCAGTGTGGTCGGACTCTGGAAGTGTAAAGAGAAACATTGGTAAGTTTTGTGTCTAAGGCCTACTCCTCACCATACTAATGTGCAGCTGGCCTTTTATAGGCTAAATCTAAATAGGCCTCCTAAATGAGCTGTGGAGCTGGCCGTGGTGCTGAAGGTGAACATTTTCCTAGTCAAGCGAGAACATGATAAGAGGCACTGGCTGTAGGCCCGCTGCCACAACTGTTATAAACTTTAAAGCAAGACATTAAGTTATAGGTCAAAATAATAATTTTGGTCTACAGGAATTTTTTTTTTATTGACTTTAATTTGTTCCTGCTGGCAACAAGTTATTTAACCCTAACTGATGCAGTGAGTAGCTTCTCAATTTTAAACAACCATGTCAGAAGACATATTCTGTGATATTGTCAAAAATGTTACTCTGTTTCTCTGTTTCAGAAGGGTCATATTATTCTCCTGCATCAAGAAAAGAAAATGTGACTGTGGTGCGGTAACAATTCTGACTTTTACCCCAAGATCTAATTTTAACCTGTTCTTTAAAAGGAGCAAAAGACTCACAGGTTAATGTACATTTTTATTAAATCTAAAATATTAGAATGTTTGTGTTTGTCTGTTTGTTTGTGCACAGATCAGTAAAAACTACTGAACGAATATTAATTCACATGTGTATTTGTCTGAGCTTAAGGTAAGACTGAACTTGTTTGATCACAATCGGCCCACAGGAAGAGAAGATATGCTACTTTGAAATTTAAATTAAAAACACCCCTACAGTACAGACCAAAAGTTTGGACACACCTTCTCATTCAAAGAGTTTTCTTTATTGTGTTCTTTATTGTGTAGCCCAAACAAGTCTCTTCTGCTTGTTGCCTGTCCTTAGCAGTGGTTTCCTAGCAGATATTCTACCATGAAGGCCTGATTCACACAGTCTCCTCTTAACAGTTGTTCTAGAGACGTGTCTGCTGCTAGAACTCTGTGTGGCATTGACCTGCTCTCTGATCTGAGCTGCTGTTAACCTGCGATTTCTGAGGCTGGTGACTCGGATAAACTTATTCTCCACAGCAGAGGTGACTCTTGGTCTTCCTTTCCTGGGGCGGTCCGCATGTGAGCCAGTTTCTTTGTATCGCTTGATGGTTTTTGTGACTGCACTTGGGGACGCTTTCAAAGTTTTCCCAATTTTTTTTTAAGTAATGATGGCCACTCATTTTTCTTCACTTAGCTGCTTTTTTCTTGCCATAATACAAATTCAAACTCTTTGAATGAGAAGGTTTGTCCAAACTTTTGGTCTGTATTGTATATCATAAACTAGATGTGCCCGCATTTGCGTGGAATTTAATTGCACACTCATAAGTGTGTTTTAAAAAATGTACAGCACCATCTATGGAATTTTGGAATGAACTAAAATTTCTATGTGTTACACGGAATGACAGTGTGAGACTAAGTTTATTAAGTAGATTTCATTCACACACACATGAGCGGGTATTAAAACATGTATAGTGCCATCTGTAACACTTTATAACAATAACACCATGTCTAACAGTATCTAATATTTGCATGACCAACTTCTAATTAAATTACATAAGAACAGAGAGACTTTGGAACCAAAAGGTATTGGCTGCCACCTGGTAACACTCCAGCCTTAGCCAGTTATTTTAGGAAATAAAGTGAATTATATCAGCTGTATATCACTATTTCTGGGCTAAAGGACACAATGAATGCTCTTATTTGCTCATGAATAGATATATCACACAGACACACATTCATGTACTACAGTAAAAAATTGTGAAATGGTAAGACACAGGAAACAGTAGCCTACTTTAAAACAACGAAAAGGCCAAGAAGCTGTCACAGCAAAACATAAAAATCCACCCTATTAACCAATGACACAGGGAGGTGATAGGGATTTCCATGAGTTCCTGAAGTAACCCGGGACAGCCTTTGTGACTCTGCCACAAAGTCACCAGGACCGCTTCAATGGGGACAGGTTGAGCAGTGGCAGAAGGCAATTCAGCCTGCACCTGGGAACTCGCAACCCTAGGGGCCCCTTACAGGAGAACCTGAACTAAATGGGAAAGTCACCAGGGTGACTCACAATAACCGTTTTTCCACCTTCCGCAACTCCTACTGACGATTCTGGGGTTATATGTGGAGGGGTTTGGCAGTGATTCTGATGGACCCATTTCAACATTGGCCCTATGAACTTAATTAACAGCAAGTCATGCAATAACTAACTTCCACATGAGTACACTGAGTACACTACACCACCTGAAGAGGGCACTCTGCATACCTTATACTGTACCTGATTAACCTCTAATCATCCTGGATCTTCTTGTGGAATAATCTTGAAGATACACAAGCTGTCCTTCCTGCAACAGGTCACCCTGATCGCTCTGATCATGGTGTTATTAGCACCTCATAGCAGCAGCCTATAACCATTCTCTGGCTCCACAAAAAGCAACATCCAGGTCTTGTTAATGCTCCTGAATCCAATCTCCATTTATACCCCCTGGCAGATCTTGGACCCTGCCTAAGAAGAAATTAACTGGCAACTGGGGTCTTGCCAAGAACTTGATTCTTTCTCTCTCTTCTAATCAGATGAGAGTGTGCACAGAAGGTTGTGCATCATGCGATTAAAATGCAACTGGTAAATAAGGGAAGTCCTGCTGAAACTCCATCACACTCCCAAACCGGGATATCAGTTGACACCTTCTGTTGATGCCTTCTGTTCTCAAGCCACCATAGCTTGCATGGATTTTGAGAACACATCAGTCATAACAAGAACTTGATTCTTCCTATCTCTAGAAGGCACCAAAAAAGTTAAGATCTGATTTGGTCGAGCATGCTTCCCCCAGCAATGCTCCCTGTCCTTTCCACACCTTTGTCCCAGCCAGAAGGGCCACTAAACAATGTAATGGAGCTGCCAGCTTTGTGAATCCATCCATAAACCATCTATATAAGTTAGCAAACACAAGAAAAGGACTCAGTCTAGTGACATTAATTGACTGGGGTTATTTTGTGACAGCAGCCACCTTGCTAGGATCAGTAGAAATGGTTTTTGTGAGAAATCAGATGTCCCAAACAGCCCTTGCTGAAGGCGATTCAGTGCCAGCTCCAAATAGTTAATTGGAAAAAACACAATGATGTCATCTAAATAGAACAAAAAAGATTGACCCTGATGTGCCCAAAACCTTCTCTCCATCAACCACTGAAAAGTCCTGGGAGAACTGCACAACCCAAAGGGCATAAAATAGAATTCAAACAATCTAAAGAATGGCCAGAAAGCAGTCTCTGGACTGTCAGATTGTCAGTTATCTGCACTTGGTCCTCTAGCCAAATTTAACTTAGAAAACCACTGCACTCCAGACAATCCATCCAAAGATTCTTCTATACACAGCAGACGGAAGGCCTCTTTTTGAGTTTTGCAGTTAAGATGTCTGTAATTGACAATGATGGCTCCCGTCTTACACCAGGACACTTGGAGAGTTGTAAGGGCTACTACTTTTTTCAAGTAACCTTGCCAGTAGCTGGTGCAGATAGGCTTTTTTCAACATTATAATTTAGAAGTGGGTATGTGCCTGAATATCTGCCTTACTGGCTTTCATTCAACAAAGGGATATTGTGAGAAATCTGATAGGAACAACCAAGTTTGGCCTCCTGTGCCAAAAACAGACTCATACTTAAGTAAATGACTTTACCTTAGCCTGCTCAGGATTCAACAGAACCAATTGATGAGTAGCATGCATCTGTTCTTTAACTGAGTTAACCATGCCCAACTAAACATTACAGGTAGCCACCATTCTATGAAGCTCCAGATCAACCTCAGTAAAACCAGCTGGAAGACTCACAAGGGCAAGCTGGACCAACCAGCTTATTAAAATTCAGGATAAAGTGTAGCCTGGGTAAAATCAATATTAACAACAGGAATATATGCAATGTATCTATTTACACTCACCAAAGCAAGTGAAACAAGAAGACCATTGTGTAGCAAATGCCTAATAGGCTCAATCAGGACCATGACAGGGGTCTGTCTCACAAAGCTGAGAAGTACAAGTGGCCTTGACAGACCTCATGGTGGGTTTCAGTACTCACCCTACGATGAATGGGCTGGGCCTGGTGACAGTGCTGCAGTCCTTGCCACCATGGAGGTGAAGCATAAACCACCAGTGGGGAAAAAAGCTAATTTTTAGCATCCTCAAATCACATTTTTTACCGACACCATGGACTTCAAGAAAGCCTGACGTAGGGGGATCTTTTACAATCAACCAGGCATCACACCAAGTACTTCAACCATTAATTTCACATACTCTATATACAGTATTTCCAACCCATTTGAAGCAATAAGCTGGTTCGTTAAGAAGAAACTCTCTTGTAAATCAACACAGCCACACCGCTCTTTAGGAATGGATTAAATCTTTCGAGCATCCTCCCTCTCAGCTGAAGCTCTATACCTAATCTCATCCTTAGCTTCCCCCTCTAAATTATTGAAATAAAATATGTTTGCTCAAGTCGTCCCAAATGCCGTGCTCTCATGCTAACATTCATTTCTTCCACAAATTCCTCGATACTGATACCCCCTTTGCCCATAAACACTGGACACCTCCTCTCCACAGGGAGAGGCAAGCAACAATGGAGTTTAATGGAACTACTGTAGAAGCATGGTTACCTAAAGATCCCAGTACACACACAGATGGCGTTTGTACTAATGCCTGTTCCTGCACCAATCATTCTTTGTCTGCTTGGAGCTTGCGCACCAGCTCCCTCAATTCCTGTAGCACTTCAGTCACACCTACAATGGTAAGTGTTTGGTGAATGAACCAGTGAATGAGCACTATTGAAGTATACTACAATCCTTCCAATAGAATTGTTGAATCTCCCAATATACCACTGCTGCTTTGTCTCCAAAACCTGTCAGATGCGTTCAGCCTCACAGCACAAGATTTACAAATAATAATTTAAAAAATGCGTCTCTTTTTACAATATCCTACCAATTATTCCAGATTGTGACAGGGGCGGGGTAACAATTCTAACATCTAAAGAAAAGGAAAGAAGCACGATTATGCCACCTGGGGACTTTCGCCCCAAGATTTAGTTTTAACCTGTCCCTTAAAAGGAGGCTCCCAGGTAAGTATTAAATAAGGACAGAGATGCCATATTTCTAGTTCACAAGTAATATGTTTATTTTCTGTGTAGAATATCATACACTAGATAATATCTGCTCGACCACCTCCTAATATATGGTATAAGAACACAAAGATCTATTGGAACCACAAGGTAATGGCTGCTACCTGGTAAAACTCTACTCTTAACTAGTTACTTTAGGATAAAGATAAATAGATAAAGAAGGTAAAAAGGCGCTATACCAAAATTCACTATTCCTAGGCCAAAGAACCAAAACACCACAAGTGCCCTTATTTCCTGGTGCCTAGATACATTACACAAACACACATTCAACCCCTCTGCATAAAGCTACAAATAGTGAGGTGTGTTCTACTACTACCCGTACCACATGCAGTGTGTGGAAACCCAGAACCATTAGCCCGCCCCACAGGGCAACTGCAACATCTCCTGCTGACTCTAGGGGAAAAAAAGGAGAAAACTGGTTATAGCCCAAACTATAGATTAGAGACCTTGTATGGTAAAAAGAGAATGACAAGGGCAACCAGCACCTCTACAACACATAATAAATCCAAACGATATCTAGATAGGAATAACAGAAAATAAGGTGTAATAGATAAGTTATCTATAAGCTATGCACCCAAGGGCTGTCAAAAAAACACCCATGCAAAACACTGAAACACTGAATTCATGAAAATTGTGTTCACTCTGCGTCTTTTGGAAGAAATCAGATGACCAATGACCCTCTTGGACTCTCATGTACCTTTTATAATGGTGGCTAAACCAGCACAAAAACAAACCAGCACAGAAATGCCAGAGACCTACACTCCTGTCCAATGCGGCAGGCATTCATGAAACAACAGAGCATCTGCTGCTAAAATAGTTAGCCTGAATGTGCTACCAGAGGCGTGGTCAAATAGGGGAGCTACAGAAAGGGGAGGGCAATTATGGCAATGAGAATCCCTGCTGGTTACAAAAGCAACTAAGGAGATTGTTGAAACTGATAAAATTTATAAAGAACTGAAAAACTAATTATTACCACTAGGAGGAATCGTGATGAATCATTATCTTTGACATAGAAATGTGGTCAGAAAAATATTCTTAATTGGTGTGATGAGAGAGAAGGCCTAGTAATATAAAACAGCTCAAAATTGTTTAATATTGAAAGTAAGAGCATTTCCACATGAACAATGCAAAGATAACTTAATGGATTGGGACTAAACAGCTGAGTAGCTTAAAGAAAACAACATACAGTAACCAACAGTAAGGCTAATTGAAAAAAAAAATCAATTTAGGGACCTAAATGCATTGTTATGCATTGGAAAATGTTCAGGAGTGATGGATGCATTACGGTAAGAAGAGAGGTAGATGAAGTGATGCACCCATCATGCTTGCCACACAAGCCAGTGGGAGTTTTGTTATGATCTGGAGTTGCTTCATTTGGACAGGTCTAGGTTCACCAATGTTGTGTGCCCAAAAATGTTTTTTTTTTAGGGATTTATTTTTTTGATGTTTGGACTTATTTAGTTTAGAAAAACACAAATTTTAAAGATTTTAAAACTATTAAATAAAATGTTATGTAATTAAGTAAAAACAACAACAATAACAACAGTCAATTGTCATTTTAAGACATGAAGATCTGCTGTTCCGGAACAGTTCTTGCAAAGAGCAGTATTGTCAAGTGTATTTGTAAAAAACATCAAGCACTAAAACTGGCTCTCATGAAAACCATCCCAGGAACGAAAGACATACACTTACCTGTGTTGCCAAGGAGAAGTTAATTTAGAGTTAATTTCAGCCTCAGAAATCACTAAGCACCTCAGATTAGAGCTATTGTGAATGCTTTAAAGAGCATAAATTACTGACCCAGCTCAACTATTCAAAGCAGATTATTGCATATCTGGGATACCTTCACCAGTGTTTAACCAAAGTATGTGGATTTATTAATTGATTTATTTTGTTAATTGCCGTTGATCTTTTCCAAAATATATAATTTCCCAAACCCTTGTTGCAGCAGAACTGCATAGATTGATTGTGATATACACAAGTATAAGAATGTCCCTATTTGTCTATAGTGCCAAGCCTGAAACTCATACATACCATAAAAATTCATTCTAAATTTCAGACCTTAACATTATTTTAGTCAACATTTGTCATTTGTGATATTTTTGTGGCTGCAGTGTGTAACTATTGTCTAATTTATAACCATGCTGTGCATTTATCAATACCTACTTGTTCAATAAGTCGGGCAGCATGGTAATATCCTGTTGAAGTACAAGGCATTCTTTGCTTCCTAGCACTGACTAAGCCAATCACAGTCTTATAGATAGTGATATCTGGGACCTGTACTGTGTCCCAACACAGTGCATGATGAAGAAGCAGTGAGAGGCACAAACTAACAATGGCAGCACCAGTGCATTTTTTTTTCTCTTATATTTATAGCACTCAGCAGGTGCGAGACTCAGCATTCAGTATGGCCCTGCAACACCCCGTGGATGT